>JAPKID020001717.1:0-14346 GCA_026931265.2 Tropidonophis doriae
CAAAAAGACAAACTTCTGGTCTGGATCAAAATTAGGAATTTTGAATGAAATAGGTAAGTTGGTAAGACAATGTTTCCCATCAAGTGGAAAGTATTGGTTTTGTTCCTCAGGGTGGACATTAGATGCAAGCAGTAGCTGTCAATGTTGGCCATTCTTTTGGTTTTGCAAATATTCCTGGTATTCTTAGCTTCTTCAACCATGTACTTTCAATATTACATATATACAGAAACATAGAACATCAAAACTCTCTCAATAGCTTAGTAACAATCCAAGATTATATCAGTGACCCAGGAGGGTAAAAAAAGCACACCAAAGTAAAATCTTTCTTATGTGAATTTAGTTTTAGCTCCACCATTGTTCATATCCAAGTCCATTTCTATCAGATATTATTCACAGACAACACTTTCAGGATGTCTTTTGCCTAATTGTGGTTTGTATGCCTATGTAACTCTGTTTGAAGTAACGAACTATAGTACAATTCTTGGTTGAATATGCTTGCTAATCCTGGTGTGCTTTACCACGGTTTGAAATATTTGAACCTAGAATCCTATCTTGATTTATTCTCCCCACGTCTTGCTTAGCTACAAAAATACTCAGCAAGTGCAGCTTTAAAAAAACTGAAGACTTTGGGGTCCTATTTCTTCTTGTTTCTTCTTCAGTATAAGATGATTAAATCTATCTCTCCCACTATATCAATTTTTATAGAAGGCAAACTAGTGATGCATAGACAATTATGTAGATAAACATGGAAAATGCACACTGTTTTGTCCACACACAAAAATATGAAAGCAAACACATGCTACAAGCATTTTCTATCTGTATGTATGTATGTATGTATGTATGTATGTATGTATGTATGTATGTATGTATACCTGCCTATCTATCGAGCTACAGATAAAACACACAAACACCAACGTATACAAAATGCTTATTCTACCCACTCAACCTCCAACAAAAAATCCACAGCCAAAACAATACACATAAACGTTTACCTCCCAAAACGCATAAAAAATCCCCCAGCTCCTCAATCTCTAATTTATTCAAAGGCTACATTGACTTTTCCAACTTTGGGGTGTTTAGATACCAGTGGAACAAATGGTAAAAAGCTGTTGAAACCATTAAATTTGTTTGGTTTATTGAGCAATCTGACTTGCTCAGCAAATCCTTAGCAACAAATCCTGACTTAGAATAATAACCATTAAAAGTGATTTCTTGCATTTTTTCCATTTCATGTCTCTCTACACCCAGGCCAATCAGGATCAAACTTTTCACTCTGATTTTTGTCTTAATCTAGGTCTGAGGTACTTTCGAAGGTTAACTCTGTTTTACCTTCTAAGCAGAATAGCTTGCTTCCCTATTCCTTTCACTCCAGAAATGAACTGTTTTGGCCCAAGATGCACTTTTCCCCACCTCCAATTCTTCCCTTGAAATAATGTGAAAGAGAAAATCTGTCAATTCATCTAGTGTATGGTGAAGGTTCCCACTGAAAGTGCATCAAAGAAGAGGAAGGCAGAAAGAGCCTTATCGATTCTACCATTAATTTCTGGTCTCACTGACAAATGACACTCCTTCACAGCAGATAAACAAATAAACCAACTATTGATACCATCAACAAAGCATTTGTGGAAAAAGAAAAAGTCCACAGGAACAGTAAAAATCCAACTTTCTATTCTTAGGGAGTTCCTGGAGCTGTCCAGATTCAAATTTGGATGCTTGAGATAGTAACTGGTCAAAATCAATTTAATAAACTTTACATAGTTGTTGAGACAACAGAGTAGGTAGGAAATATATGATCCCTTATCAAATACAGATATGATAGGTAGTTTTTACACAATCTATAAGGGTAACCAATTTTTAAAAATCCAATATGACATAAATGAACACTAATAATCGTATTAATAATGTACATAGTTTAGTTAGCTTGCTGTACCAGTTAAGGTCCTGGCCTAGAAACCAGGAGACTGGGAGTTCTAGTCCTGCCTTGGGCAAGAAAGCTGACTTTGGGCCAGTGACTCTGTCTCAGCCTAACTCATCTCATAGAGTTGCTGAGGGGAAAAGGAGGAAAAAGTATTGTGTAAGTTTGCTGCCTTTATTATAAATGAATAAAGGTAAGATAAAAAATCTGAAAAATAAACCACAGATTTGATTATATGAGAAACTGATGCTTAATATGTTTGTTGGCTTATACATTCAGTAATTTTGAAATAATATTATCCAATATGGCTTTCCAAGGTTTTTTTGAAATTATTTTTAAAGAAGTGTTTTAAAAAGTTTTACAGTATCTTTTTTTCTAAGTGGAATCATATACTTCAGTAGAAGAAGTTTCAATTTATAGAATCAGTGTCTATTGTTGGTGCCTGTCTATTCTGGGCTGGGCAGATTTTGAAAATTGCCTTCCCTAACCAAAAATGTCACAATAGTTTGAACTCTAAGGTTGCGGCCAGATCTTTCTTTTGTATGGAACATAAACAATACTACAGTTGTTGTCATAATAGGTATTTATTACTTTCACCCAAAATATGTTTAGAATTAAAACAAAGTAGTTGTATGTGTGCAATAACACATCTTGCTTGTACCCAAATACACAATTATAAATACCCCACCCCTATGATAAAACATTCACATATTTATGCTACAAATGCAGCGTAATTAGATGACAAGACAAGCAACCCGTATAAAAATCCCAAGATAACTAGAAACATTGAACAGCTTTATCTCCTTGGGGAAGTTTGCTGCACAGCAAAATTTAGACTTGTTTTCCCACAGAGGCATGACAACTGACATCAATATGCATGCAGACATATCTCTGATAAAGAGATCAAATACTGCAAAATATAGTTGGGAAGAGGGCATTCACCAATAAATGAAATGCACACATGCGGTTCAATTTTACTTCTCAAGAAATATCCTAGCTCAGTGTTTTCAAAATGCTACCCCAATTCCATTAAAATCCAGTAATAATCTTTAATTGTTGATAAATACAGAAGAAAAAATAGGGAAAGAAGGAAAAAATGGGACAAGATTAGAGATGTGAAAATGTAATGACCCAAAAGCATAATGAGAGACATCTGTAGTGGAAAGTAAAGAAACCTCAGGGGAATAGGAAACAAGAGCCTGGAGGCTCCAATCACCTCTTGTTTACTATTTTGGCAATGGCATTTTACAATGTTTTATGGACACTTGCCAAATTACGGCTTGTATCTAATGCTTAAAACAACATTGAAATTACCACTGCTTGTTTGCGCAGAAAAAGCAGCCAACTGTCTTAAGGAACTTAATAATTATTTATTTAGCATATTGCAGGTCAGAGGATGCAGGCATTTTAGGGATATCATTGGAATGGTTCAGGATACTATAATATAAGAAATTAAGGATACTACACATGATGGCGAACCTATAGCACGCATGCCATATATGGCATGTGGAGCCCTCTCTGTGGGCATGTGAGCCGTTACCCAGCTCAGCTCCATTGCACACGTGCACATGCCCCCTACTTACCAGTTGATTTTTGGATCTCTGCTGAGCATGAAGGACACACATGCACATGTGTGGGGGATGAGGGGGGGGTTGCGCATACATGCATGGAGGTGAGGAAAGCATGGGGTTGGGGGAAGTGTCTGTGGGGGTGCGGTGTACCCCCAGCTTGTTTTTGGTTTCAGGGAGGCCTGCTTGGCTCAAAATGGGGCATGGGAGGAGCGCATGGGGGAGTGTGCCCCCCCATGTCCTGTTTTTGGTCCCAGGAGGCTTCAGGGAGGCCTGCTAGGCACAAAATGGGACATGGGGGGAGTGCACAAGCATGGGACGAGCACAGGAGGTTTGTGTGCATGCTTGGAGAGCGCAGGGTGGGGTGGTCATACATGCATGCGCAGGAGAGCGCAGGGCATTGAGGGCACGCATGCACTATCGTGCATGCAATTTTGACACGCGAGGACAAAAAGGTTAGCCATTATAATTAAGTGAGGTAAGAAAAATTCCTCGCTTCATAATAATTTTAACTTGCTTCTTCTCCCAGCTCTATTCAAGATGTGAAGGAATCATAGTTTCCACTTGTCTTTCTTTATATCTATACTGTCCTCTGAACAGAATGCATCACTGAGGGCAGCCATAAATATTCAACTGTTAATAGATATGAGAAATGTTAACTTGCTTACATACATCCTATTTTCATTATATAAGAAAAAACATCACTATAAAAAGCAGAATAATAAATGACAAGTAGAGATTCCTTTGAACGGTATGCAAATTGGAAAGGAAAAAGTACACATATTAAGTTCTCTCTATAGTGAAACCTGAGAAACTAGATATCTGTTACATGTAACCGAGGAACTATTGTTCTTTGTTACAGATAAAAAAGAACAGATGAAGGAGCAATATCTGAATGCAACTCTCTACCCAGGGTCACTTTTTTGCTCTTAATGGGTTTTGTTTTTTTTAACATGTATTGAAATTATAGGTTAGCTCTAATTGGTATAAACAGATGAAGGAGATCAAGTAACTGGAAAAGCAGCAGTGACACATTAAAAAACATGAAGAAATAAGAGACAGTATTGATTTTAATAGGACTAATTTAAATGAATTAGAAACATGTATTGTTAAGAATTCCTCTATTTAGTTTGCATTATGATCAAGTCATAATATTGTTCATTTAATTTTTTTTCCAATATTCAAAAAGAAAAGTGTTCCTGTTACGATGCAGCTGTATCGTTTTTCTCTGTTCTCCAGAGAAGAGGCAGCAGTATCCCCAATTATCTGTTAGAGGTATTAGATGAGCTTTTGTCAGCACAGCAATAGAGGCTACTTCTCAGGACACTAGGCAAAACCATACCTGTGCTTTTTTATGCCATTTGATAGAGTGTCTCGTTTTTTATTTGCTTTTTCTTCAGACATGTTAGCTGTTATGGTGTCACTCGAATCCTCGCTGTTTTCCAAAGAGAAGCTAGTCACGGTTTCAAATCCAGTAAATGATTTTTCAGATTCTGAATCTACAAGATAGACAAGTGTCAATTTATTAAGCTTCTGGGTTAATCTTTCACAGACTAATTAACAGAATCTTCATACACATCACAGGAATTTATTAGCCTGTCAACGTGATACGGATGGCAGAATTTGACCAATCAAAGCAGCATGATTGGAAGTTGTATATCATGTGATGGGAAAACTGTTCAGCATTAAGGCTAATCTCTTGAAATTGCAGGTGAGTAGTTATGTCACAGAAACACAGTTTTTAAGGTTATTAAAAGCCTAAACCTAGGCTATTGTGACCAATCCTTGCCAAACACAGGCATCCAAATTAATGCCAAAATCCATATTACAATATTCCCAAAAGGTGGCAGTTCAGTTTCTAGTTGATAATACCTACCCACGTTATTACCGTACTTTTCTTGAGAAATGATTCCATTGTTTAATTGCATTTGGTACAGTTGTCTAATCCAAGAATAAAAAACCATTCGGGGCTTTTCTTTATTTCTCAATCATAGAATTATAGAATGTGTAAGTTGGACAGATAGATGATAAAGTCCAGTCCTTTGCCAACTGTAAGAATTTACAAAACCATCTCTGACAGAGAGTCATCCAGCTCCCATTTTACCAAGAAAGAGGACTTCCAAAAGCCAGAACAGAAACTCAGCTGGCCATAGGAAACATTTGGAAGTGGTTATTTACATTAAGGGAAATCACTGAAAGGGTGCTGAAATTTTGCACTTGCCATATTCATTGAATCTGCAAATCATTACACATACACAGTTAAGTATGCATTAGGCTTCAGAAAACATGCTGTCTTTAATTTTGTGCCATGTTGCAACTACATCAACTTCTCTTAGAGAATTATTGAAATCCATAATTTAACCAAAGCTTCCTAAAATTTTACACAGAACTGTGCCTACCAAGAATTGGGCACAATGCTTCTTTTAATGCATTGCATTGGTCTTTTTAACTCTACCTCCTGCTACTTCCTCATATTCATCTGATAATCAATAGTACTTTCTTATTTATAATACCATTAACATAATGACATTTTTATGTATTCTTCTAGAGAAGATTGGATGACATGTGCAACATACTACAATTTGTGGTCATGCTAAAGGAACACAAAGTGGTCTTAGGGCAGTGTTTGTTCTCTTTCTTGGTTGTTTCCTTCTTAATTGCTGCCCTTAATTAGGGTTACAAGTTGCTGTGGCAGCCATTTGTATTAACCATATCTCTTTTATGGTTATAGTTGTTGTATCTACAACATACAATGTAAGGACTGCAACAACCACTATGTAGGACAAACAGGCAGAGGACTGGCAGAAAGCATTCAAGAATAGCAGTCACAAGACATGATGAAAATTATTTAATTTCACAACATATAGACAGATTGAACCATAATTTCAATTGGGAAAATGTGATTATTCTAGACCAAGCCAAGTCCAAAAAAGCCAGGGAATTTCTATAAGTCTGGGACTCTGACAAATCAGCCATCAATAGATACATAGACATTAACAACATCTCTAGACTATACAAAAGAGAAGGTCAACCAGCCCAAAAGGGAACAAAAAGACCCAAGCACCTCTCTACCAGCAATCAGCATCCAGATCAGCATAGATTAACTCCAAGGTTAACATTAGACCAAAAATCAAGTAAACAATGCTCCAATCAAGAAAGTGTCAAAGAAGCAAACAGCCAAATCAAAGAATCTCTAAGACCACCCCCACCAATACCGACAGGCAAGCCACTAGAACAGGGGTCTCAAACTCAATTTATCTGGGGGCTGCTGGAGGCAGAGGCTGGGTGAGGATGGGCTGCATGAGGGATTTCTTATATTAATATTAATACTAATATTTTACTTTCAGATCACGGTGGGGGCCACAAGATACCATCCTGAGGGCCGCAATTGGCCTGCGGGCCGCGAGAATGAGACCTCTGCACTAGAATATAAATCAACAGCAAACAGCACTCCCTTACTACCTGTAGCAATGATGATGTTACTTAGTATGGGTAATGAAACATCTGCACAAAAGCAAGCAAGTTTAGAAACCACCAAGGACCACTCAACTACACTTATCAAACCAGTTATTTCGACCAGCTGTAAACTATATGGAATGGATGATTATTTAATTAAATATAGTTAGTGAAACTGTTCTTCATTCATCTATTTAACAATGCCTTCCCTTTTGTTACATGACAAAGACACAACTTAAAAATAGCTTTCCTGAAATCTCTATAGGAATATATAAAGATTTTCTAGGTTTCATATTGGCCTAGACTATTTCATATTGCCATGTCTTTGGTTCTGAAGTGTGAATTACTGGCAAAGTATTCTTTTAAACATATTTTAACATACCCTTAGCATTTTAAATCTAAAAAACATTTCTTTCAAATCTGTTCAGAAAATCAGATTCTTCCATTCAAAAATTCATGAAGGTTCACATAATCAGTGTTTTCATTCCTTGTTTCCAAATACACTTTTTTCCCATGGAACAAAATGATGCCTAAACGGATATCCTAAATAGCCACCAAAATGATGATAAGTAAAGATTAAGCCAAAATATATCTGTCTGAAGAAGTAAGATATTTTGATTTTTTCCAACAGCATAGAGCAATGATGGTGAACCTTTTCGGTGCCCTTGTTGGCGCTGCAACTTGGAAGAGAAGTTGCTTGGGGGACATGCGCGTGCCACAAAATGAACTTCCATTTTCCAGTGTGTGCCTGTGTGCCGGCCAGCTAGTCTTCCTGTTACTGGTGCCAATTATGATCAGCTAGCCAGCGTGCATGCTCACACTGGAAAATGGAAGACTAGCTCTTCCAGTTTCTGGCACTGCTGCATGCACAAAGACCAGCTGATCATCACTCACGTATATATGCCAAAAACCCGGAAGAGTAACAGCCGATGTGCCAGGTGACATGACTCCGCGTGCCACTAAGGACATAGGTGCCATAGGTTCCCCATCATGGACATAGAACAATAGCAAGAGCAACATTTGAATCTGATAAATGATTCTATTAGAGTTAAACTGATATATTTTAGTAACATAATCTAATAACTACATGCAACATGTTGTAACCAGTTTTCATAATTTCAGCGCCATTTTTTAACTTGGTGTCTCAGCTGATACCATCATACTTAACTTTTGAATCTCACTCATAATTTTTTTTCAATTAAGCTCTTAATTTGCATTAAGTAAATTCAATGAAGATTACAGATATTTGTGCGTATCCATTATTAACATCTATATATGTCTACCAATCATAAATGCCTTGATACAATATATTTTGACACACTTACCAGATATAGCATCATAGAACTGTTCTTCACTAAGGATGCTAATGGGAGGTGACCCTTTGACTAGTGATTGCTCTAATTCATGGTGTTCAGTGGCTAGTGTTTCTAGAGCTTCAGATAAGATCTTAGTTTTCTCTTGCTCATGCTCCAGTTTCAGATTCCTTACCTATAAGTAGAAACACATATGAATAAAATTTCATCACTCCCAGGAATGTGAGACTACAAGATATTTCGAGAATAGGCTCCAGCTTACAAGTAAACCATGTCGACAAGCTTTTAAAAAGCACATTAAAGAGTAATGAGGTATATTACACAGTTGCTTTATGATTTTGTCACACTGTATCATTTCAGAACATTACAAAAAAGAAATGTTTAAGAAAAAGACTTCGCTAGGTGAAAATTGGCAACTAAATTTAAAGCATTATGAAAAGTAATACATATTTGCACAATTTATTTATACAGTTATTAAGAGCTCGATGTAATGCATGGAACTACCATAGTGAATATCTGCCTTCCTCTGCCTGAGCATTTATCTAATGCTTTCACAAAGCAGACATTTTGCACATTATCAATCTGTAAAACAAGCATAGCCACACTATTACTCTAGTTTATGAACACAATTGTAAGCAATTATTATTGGCCTTGAGTGAATAACTCAATTCTAAATAATCTTTTCATCACTCTGAACTTGGGTCACAATTTTACCTGAAGATCAATTTCACAGAAGAGGCCAAACTACTGAATGGGCCTAACTTAGAATATACTATCCACAGAAAATTTTTCCTGCCATTTAGTATGGATACCAAGGCTATGGCTACTTTCACACTTTATAGCAAAGTCATTTTCTAAATCAAAATATCAAATAAATGGTATTATCATTGAACATACTATAGTCAGTTGTCTAGTTTTCACTGAATCACACCATATTATGCTAATATTGTACACGAGCGTTATTACCTGGCAGTTAATTTCCAAGCTCTATTCAGAATGTTGATACTGACTTTTAAAACTGTCAAAAGGTAGCCTAACATATCATAGTTACTTTAGAAGCTTCCAGTATGTGTGTGTGACCTGTAGGAAAATCCTATTTTCAAATTCTTTTATTAGCAGATCGAAAATAACATTTTACAAATGTAAGATCTTTTCTGTTGTGGTGCCTTCTTTTTCTAGAATTCCACCTCTTTGACAATATGAATTTATACTGTTTCTACACATTTTAATAACTCAAACAGTTTTATTCATGATAAAAATTTAAACAAGCTTTAAGCCTGGCTTGCTTAAGAAGCAAAAGCTTGTGCCTTTGTTTATACAAATTAGCCTGAAGGTAACTAATTATACAAAACATTTTTTATAACATTCTACCAAGCTATTCATTAAAAACTCAGAAAAATCTAGGGAGAACCTAGCTTGATGCCTAAATTTTAACAACTAAATGCATATTGCTGGAAAATAGTTATTTTAAAATTAAAATGCCTTCACAGAAAAGACCCTCTCCCTATAGCTAATCATATTATGAAAACCATAATGAGAAACTGAAAGAATGAAAAGGAGTTGAAACTCGACTGATACTGATAAAGGAATTCAGAGTTGGAAAAGATTGCCTTGAGTAAAGCTAGGAGAAGTTTGCTCATAGTTCCTGGATAGTATGAAAGGTAAAGTTTCCCCTCGCAAATATGTGCTAGTTGTTCCCGACTCCAGGGGGCGGTGCTCCTCTCCGTTTCAAAGCTGAAGAGCCAACACTGTCCAAAGATGTCTCCATGGTCATGTGGCTGGCATGACTAAATGCCAAAAGCGCATGGAATGCTGTTACCTTCCCATCAAGGTGGTTCCTATTTTTCTACTTGTAATTTTATATGCTTTTGAACTGCTAGGTTGGCAGAAGCTGGGACAAGTAACAGGAACTCACTCCGTTATGCAGCACTAGGGATTTGAACCACTGAACTGCTGACCTTTCTGATCAATAAGCTCAGCGTTTTAGCCACTAAGCCACCACGTCCCCTTGGATAGTACTAGTTACAGGGTTTTTTTCCCCCTGTTGCTATTATATAAGATGGCAGAAATCAACAGCTCTGAGCTCATAGAAAGGATTCAACTAGGACTTCATAAGAGCTTCACTCTTTCTCCAAACTGATTTGCAGAACAGTGAATGAACACTGTGTTTGCATACTCCTTTTTATTTTTCCCTCTTTTATATTCACAGTGTATTTCATTTTCGACACACAATTCACTATCAGATCTAAACCAATAAATTATAGTTTGAGTTCTAACTTCAAATCAGGCTTGTAAACAAGATCTGATCTTAGTTTCAATTCAGAAAGAATAGCAGCTTGATTAAAATAAGAATTAAGGTTTGAATGTGTGAAGACAACACATAATCCTCTTTATAATCCTTTTGCTATAGCCACTGGAATAACAGTTCTGTTTTCGTATAGTACTATTCTAATAATCTCCAACTGCTGCCACTGTCAATCTATTCTATAGCGCTCTGAGCAGAAATAAGTCTATTTTCTGGTCAACAGTATGAGGATCTAAATATAGTAAGCATCCACCTAGTTTTCTCCATATGATCATAAACCTGAATATATGATTCACTAAGCAGAAAACATGATATCTTTTAGTTACTTCTGCAGAATAAAAAAGCTGATTAAGGTAAAGCAAGTTCAAATTCAGACTCACACTATCATTTGATTTTTTTTCTTCAAAAATGGCTCTAATTTCTGCATAAAATAGTTACTACTTGTAACAATTTTCACTAAAGAGTGCAAGTAATATTAATTATACAATTACCAGCAAGAGTAACAAAGCAGACATTATGAATCCTGGATAAATTCTAGTACATTAGTGAGCATCTCCCATAATGGCCGTGTTAAGAATAGTTTCTGGCGTAAGTTCAAGAACTTCCATAGGATCCCAAATTATGGTAGCCATATTTGTTCTAGTAAATGTTCATTTCCCATGAATCCCAAGAAATAAGAACTTACAGTACTAAATATTCAATAAAATTCTGACAAATAAGAACCTACAGTGGCAAATATTCAATATAATATTTAAAGATTTTTTTTATTTTTTTTTAGATGTTTTATTAGATATTTAGCGCAACAAATTTAAATATTCCAAAACAGATTTCTGAACAGATTTTAATTTTCAACCTCATTCTGGAGACTATGGAAAATGTAACATATACGTCTTGCAAATGACTACCTTTTCATTTTTGTATTACTAAATGAATGATTTCAAGTAGTAGTACTAAAAAGGGCAGTCTGACCATGGGAAAGCGGTTGCTTATTTAAGTTATCAAAGCTGGAACAGGTGCCCTGTAATTTGATAATGAAGCTTTGTATATCCATCCTGGGCATGAAATAGAGGATTAAAACAAAGCAATTTTTAAACAAACATGTTGTACAGCATTAGGTCCCAGAATTATCATTTTCTAGTAGGATTGCGGCATCTGAAATAGGCTCAAGACAAGCATAACAAATTTAAATATTCGAAAACAGATTTTTAAACAGATTATGATTTTCAACCTCATTCTGGAGACTACATTAACAAAGATTTATTAGTAAAGTTAATACAAAGTCCAGTGAATACAGCTGGATTTCTGGGCAGATTACTATGTGAGTAACAAGCTTAGGGACTATCAAGGCATTATTCATCTTTTCAGCCAACAGCTGAAGTAGAATAAAATTAATTGAGCTCATATAACCACTGCTGCAATACTAGCTGATTTTTATTTCTAGGAAAAGTTTAAACAAGACAACAAATATGTGATCAAACCTATTTCTATATATCAAATTTATGATAAAACAAAACTTGTATGCAATTATTTTTAAAGCTGCTAATGAACTACAAATTGAACAGAAATGAAATGAAAAGTGAGGTTATTACTAGGTACCAAATCCTTATGCCAGTATATCTTTTAGAATCCTTGCTAAGTGTTGACAGAGAAAGATCCTTAAAGCATACAACATTCATAGTTAAGAATTTGCTAGGTAATAAAATAAATGCATCCAATAATCCTACGTAATACAATAAATCAGGATATTAAATATGCTTGAGATATCTTCATTTGGTTGTATAGCTCTGAAATATTTTTTTCTGAGGTTTCTGAGAGTTCCCTTTCTAAACTTTTAATGCTTTTATGGGAACTTTTTGTATATTCTAAACAATTATCCTAAAAGACAGTACTCTAAAAAGGTGAATTTATTAATTCTCTTAAAAACACTTAGAATTAATGATACAACATTAGTCTACTGAAACACCTTTACCATATGGTGTTGTTGTTATTTAGATTTCTATTCCATCTTTATTTTCTTAAATTTCAAGATGGCATGCATGTTGCTACCTATTTTTTCCCTACAAAATAACTCTGTGACGTTCTCTTAAAGAAAATGATTGGCAAAAGGGAGTTTCTGCGCCTAAGCATAGACTAGAATTCATGATTTCTTGGTTTCTAGTACAAAACAAATCGAAACTGGTCTTTCCTTCCTACAATTTGAAAACAGATTTTGGAATGCAAAGCATAAAAAAGTTGTAAAGGAAGTAACGAGGATAAATATAATATTGGTTAGCGCTGAGAGGCTTAAATGACAAAGGCAATATGACCTCATAAGCAATTTTACAGCAGATCCCTTTGCCTTAGGATCATTTTCTGGTTAGTACTAAATTATGTTCAGAGGCACAAGCATTTATGATGAATGCAATCTGAAAGGGATATAGACACATACTGTGGGAGTTTGTTTCCAGCTGTGGCTTCCCATCATATGTGCATAATCCAGGGCATAATCAATCTATCTGAGAAAACTCAAGTCTTCCCCAATGGTCAAAGAGACGTGTCTAGCCTTCATCAGACTGTGGCTATTAAAAAAAAGGGAAGAGTAGAGGTCTGAATGCCCAGCCTTTTCTTGATACAATAGAAAACCTGAACTGCACCTCCTTGGTTAATCATCCAAGTATCCCTCCCACCCTTCCATCCAGAATACAATCACACACATGCACAGCAGTCCTGCATCTTTTCTCAAAAGTCCATTCTTTCCATTCAGGCATCTTGATGCCTATCTGAAGATACCCCATTTGGTTGCAAAAGCCTGGATAACCACCCATTGGAAGTAAAAATTTAGCATATCCCTCTGCTGGTCATCTGGATATTTGCAGCTTGGTTATAGTAGCCCAATATATAAGGTTTATGGAAGGAGTAGGACAAGGTGTGAATCCTATGCGACTGCTTTCCTTTCTCTTGTAGATTTACACCATTCCACTAATGCAAAGAAAGGCTATCATTAGTAGTGTAACAATAAGTAGTATCTATGTAAGACATTCCTTGTCAAAGAAATTGCTACAAGAAGTCAGGTTTACAAGAAACAAATGAAAAATATATTATATTACATGAAGGCCAACATCATTCAACATATGTCTGTTAACAGTCAAATCTGCAGCTAGTCATGCACTACTTGTGAATCGGCCATATGATTCATGAATTTAGTATACTGATTGAGAATCTGGAGGTCTTACTCAACTATTAAATTAGCATCAATAGATATATTATCTCATAACTGTTTCAAGATAATTGAGAGAAGCATCTATTATCTAAAGCACGAAATAAAATAAAACATTTGTAGAGATGGCAGAGCACTCCAAAACAATGCAGAGGAAACTTTATGGATGGAAGCAGTACAAATTGTGTGCTAGTTTTATTTCTTTTAGTGCCAATAATACACTATCATAACAGAACTGTGGAGACTTGAATAAAAACATCTCCAATCAAGCTCTTGTCTTTTGCCCAATTAGTATCTCCCAAAAATACTGTATATTCCGGCATATAAGATGACTTTTGAAACCCAAAAAAGTCAACCGAAAATCGGGGGTTGTTTTATATGCCGAGTATACGCGCCCCCGCGCTTCTCTACTATATTTCTGACTGCCGGCCGGGGAGCCAGGCGGCAGTCAGAAAGGAGTGGAGAAGCCGCGCTTCTCCGCTATGTTTCTCACTGCCGGCCGGGGAGCCAGGCGGCAGTCAGAAACGGAGCGGAGAAGCCGCGCTTCTCCGCTATGTTTCTCACTGCTGGCCGGGAGGTTTTAAAGTGGTTTT
>JAPKID020001718.1:0-14344 GCA_026931265.2 Tropidonophis doriae
CTATCTATCTATCTATCTATCTATCTATCTATCTATCTATCTATCTATCTATCTATCTATATATATATATATATATATATATATATATATCATTGGTGCCGTATTTGTAAGGAATGTTGTGTGAAAATTTGGAAGCGAGCGATGCAGTACTTTCAGAGATTACCTGTTTTGAACAAACTCATAGTTACATTTTTATTTATATAGATTAACCTTATCAAAGGGGCACTGGGGATATGCTACTTGTTTAAAGGGCATTTCTAGCTTGTCCCTCCCCCTGCCCGCCTGCAGTCACTTCTGAAAACAAGTCCATTGTTGATCTTGTGTTACATCATGCTGTAAATGCCCAGTGCTCATAACAAGCCTGATCTATCTCCACATTCCACCAGCTTTCTCAGTTTTGACCGAAAGTCCCTTTCACTAAAAGTTGTGGAGTGTCTGATTCCATACAGCAATAGGAACTATGAAAGAAATGTATCCTCTATCACAGGGGTCCCCAACCTTTGCAACTTAAAGTCAGAAGGACTTCAGCTCCCAGACTTCTCCGGCTGGAGAAGTCTGGGAGCTGAAGTTCTTCAGACTTAAAGTTGCAAAGGTTGGGAACCCCTGCTCTATCCCTTTGACATTCCCCTAGCTATGTGCTATGCATCTTAATCAGAAGTCTGCATTACAAAACCCGGACTTTATTTATTTATTTATATTTTTTTATGCTTCTAATCTAAACCGTCCATCTCCCTCAAAGAGTTATACGCAGTCTGAAAAAGATTTGCATTCTGATCTGCCTATGAGTTCCAGAAATGTAAATTAAGTCTCTCTGCAATCTGAACCAAATTCTCTTGCATCCAGAATGTTGCAATAAGGCAGAATAAGCATGTGGAAACACACACACACAAACACACACACACACACACATATTACACACACACTATACACACACACACACACACACACACACTGACTCAAGATGTGTGCCATGGTTTGTGTTAATTACCTCTCAAGGTTGCTATACCATTGCATGGTACTTAGGTGAGAAACCAATCAAACCTCGGCTGTACAATCTGAATTGCAGGCACAACAGTTTTCCTTGGGAAAATACCTACTTTTCCTATAGCGCTTTCTCTGCGCCTGCTAAGAAGCAGATGGTCCGGAATGAGCTGTTAGTAACATTAGACCAGGGTCATTTTTACATACCACATGCTAACGTTAGTGGATTTATGTGTTGGGAATATGTTTTCAATCTTGCTTTCCTCTCATTTTTAACTCTGTGAGAAAGTGGGGGAAACCGTGCCATTGTTATGATAGAATGAAGGACACCAGGAACATTGTAGTTAATCCTCAGCTGTCCCCTTTTGTGGCTGAATTAATCCAGCAAATTTCATCCTCTTTGATCTATGATTGTGCCAGCTCAGGAAAGGAGATATCTGGTTGCTGAGCAGGGAACATAAAGTATGGGAAAGATTTGATAGAGAGTGTCTGCAGTTCTGAACTGCATGACTAACTTAACTATTTAGAATTAATTTGAGTTTTAGGAGGCTCCCAGGCTGAGTAAGATGATAAATGGCAGATCTTTAAATGTAAAGCACCTATTTGCAAACCACTAGAGATGCTTAAAAAAAATGTAAATGTAGAAGCACAAAAACAAACAAACCCTATTCTGGTTCACCAGAAAATCTCCTATGGTCGAGAATGATGTAGTAGGTTGGCTTGCTCAAGGAGCAGCTTGCACCCATCCATCAGTATCTGTAGGCAGAGACTTGCAGGCATCTGTTAAGTGTATATACAATAGAACAATCCTGTGGCGAAACAACCGCATCTGTTAAATATTTCTGAAACATCGATGCCAAGTTCCCATGCATTACTGCAGTGGATTGCATTGGTCATACTTCATTTTATTCTTAACTAGCCGATAACCCATCGTTGCCTGGGTATTTATTTATAGGGGGAAAATGTCCAGATCAAACGTAATTTCTTATGTTGGATTTTTCCCCTTACTAAAGGGAGCCCCCTTGTGGAGTACTGTGAAACTGTTACCATGGCAACTCCACTGCGCTGTATTGTAGAAGTCATTTTACGGCAGTACAGTAGAAGCCCTTTTAAGGCACAACAGGCTGTATCTTAACAGAACACCCCACAAGGGGTTTTAGGGGTGTCTTACACCCACAGTATTTGTTTCCAGAGAGTAAGTCATCTGTGTACCAAGTTTGGTTGAAATTGCTCCAGGCGTTCCATAGTTATGCTGGAACACACACACACACACACATGTATGTGTGTGTATGTATGTATGTATATGTATATGTATATAAGATGTCACATTATTGAATTATAAAAATGGTTTGGAATGTGGATGAGCCTGCTATTTATTACCCACCTTGTATTCTCCAGATGCAGTGATGTTGCAGATGTTTAATGCCCTGTTTGCAGATTGTAATGTATAAGAAATTACACACCTTACATTTCAAGCCGTCCTAATGAAACCATTCACCGAAGGAATACTTCGCTTGTAAGAGTTGCAAGTATCACTATACTCTCTTCCTTTACATTATTCAAGAGGTGTTGCTGCAGTTATTAGATCAACTCAAGGATCACAAAATAGTGTCTTGGCTTCGGATTTTCCAACAGCTGTATCTGACAAAATGATGAAAACTGGGTCCTATCAAATTCAGAACTATTGGGTTGCCTCAAAGATCCCTCCAAGTCTTGTGAACAGAAATGAAAATCATTATTCACCCCTCTATTTAGAATAACATTACAAATTGAATCAGGTTTGATTTTTCTCAGCTGGAATCCTAAAATCAGACTTGATCCCTCCTATAGAAAGCTTTCTTTTGAAATAAAAGTTTTCCCCCTTTCTCTTACCTTGCTCCTCCTAGGACCTAGGAGGACTTCCAAACCCTTGTAGTAACTTTGTGGGATGTATAAAGAAGAATTGACAGGGAGTTTTTATTGAGTGCATTTCTTAAGACTAGTTTCTTGTAAACTCCAAACCATTATGCTTAAGGCATGACATTTGCTAACTCTCTCAATCCTCTGTGAGAATATATGGTTCTATATAAGTGGCTCACCCATTTCTTTTCTATCCTATTGCTTTCTGCATGACACTTTGCTGTTAAAGATGAATCTTTACTTATTACTTATTGACCTCCAAGACTCACTTTAATACAGACATGGTGCCTGGCCTATCAGACTAGTAAAATAATGTCAACCACAAGCCCCTACTAACACCTGGAATTGAAATAGCAAGTTAAATAAGAGAAGCCATTCTGGATTTGTCATGTCAGATGATCCAACTGTGCATTTTAGAATTTTTCTTGATCACATTTATTTTAAGGGTGTTCCCACCTGTTAGAATAAAATGGGCATTAGAACTTTAGTGCAATGTTAGCCAATCTTGCCAAAATTAAATGCAACTTAAAAAATACTGAAGTGAGATGTGATTCCTTGGTGGCTAACATGCATAGCTGATAGATTAAAGTTCTCTCCCTTTGGTTTTAAAGGCTGCATCCCACATGGTGTCTACGTAGTTTCTATGTAGGAAACAGAGATATGATAAATTAAATATATTATGCATACACAGCAGTGGTGGGATTCAAATTTTTTTACTACTGGTTCTGTAGGCGTGACTTGATGGGCATGGCTAGGTGGGGGTAGCTTGGTGGGTGTGGCATGGCTTGGTGGGTGTGGCAGGAGAAGGTTACTGCAAAATCCCCATTTCTTCCTGATCAGCTGGGATTCAGGAGGCAGAGAATAGATGGGGGTAGGGCCAGTCAGAGGTGGTATTTACCAGTTCTCCGAACTACTCAAAATATTCGCTATCAGTTCTCCAGAACCGGTCAGAACCTGCTGAATGCCACCTCTGCTACAAAGCCTGAATGTGATCAATTGCCACTAGGTAAAATGTAAATCAGAAGGGATATCATCTTGAATTGGCGATCATGCTCCTAGGGAAGAAAGAGTAGACAGAATATAAATGATAGTAGAATGACCTATCAAGTTGTTTACTCCAGCTGGCAGTTTCTCCTTTTCAGAAAGGCCCAGAAGTTGTTGGGCATCTTCATAACTGTGGAATTGGCCCAACTTATTGAAGGCATTGATATATAGATCAGGTTTCAGTCTTGGACAGACACAATCTGAAACTTTCAGCACAGAACCTCTTCCCTTGTCATGGACAGATCACTCTCTGGTTGCCATGGAGCTCTGCGGTGAAACCCCCTTCTGCAATGGGGAGAAACATATTAGATCGGTCTGCCTTATATGCCTAATGTTATATATGAAGGGGAGACCTATATGACTCATCACAGTCCCATGGTTTCCTGAGGAAATGAAGTGACAGGAAATGCCTAGATTCATTCTAGAGGAAGGCCCATGTCCTTAAGCCTACACAGTGGTGATTTGAAGAGCAAAAAAAGAAATATTTTTCTACCCTTATTGCATCTCCCAAATGCTGCTCAATGGCCCTTTTCAAAATGACTCAGGGAAGGATGTCCTCTAAGTCCATGTGACAGACCATGATTAAGAACATTCACAGAATTTGGCAGATGAAATTTCTGAGATCTGAGATGAAGTGGGCTCTAGACTCTATGAAGACCCAGTGGAGATGGTTGGGATCTTTTTTGATGAAGTGATCTGGGATCATTTTGAGCCGATGTGTGTTTGGCTTCAGGTTTTAGTTACATACGCTCGAACACAGTTGCTATGGAGATAAACAATTTTACTTCAAGACTGAAGAGGTAACAAAAGAATATAAACCAGAATAGAGTCTCCAACAGTTGCCTGCCTGAATAACAACAACAACAATAACAACAACAACTGGAGCTCACTGAATAATAGTCCAAAGGCAATCCAGGGTGCTGAGAGCCAAGTTAGGGTTATTATCCAGTCCAGAGATCAGAGGTTCAATGTTTCAAACATGAACAAAATTCATAAAAGCACCAGATAAGAGCTAGAGATCAGATGTAATTTTCAGCAAAATGGGTCAGAGCTACTTTTTAAAACAAGTTGCAGCCAGCCATTAGTATTTAAGAAGCTTATTCTCTTGCTTGCCAAGAAGCCTCAGAGACTGACATTACTGCACTTTTCAGTTCAATTCAGAATAGAGCTGGAAGGGACCTTGAAGGTCTTCTAGTCCAACCCCCTGCTCAAGCAGGGCACTCCATTTGAGACAAGTGGCTGTCCAATCTCTTCTTGAAAATCTCCAGTGATGGTTTTACCCACAACTTCTGAAGGCAAGTTTGTTAATTGTTCTCACAGAAGTTTCTCCTTAATTCCAGGTTGCATCTCTCCTTGATCAGTTTCCATCCATTGTTTCTTGTCCTGCCCTCTGATGCTTTGGAAAATAAGTTAGCCCCCACTCTTCTTTGTGGCTGCCCCTCAAATACTGGAATACTATTATCATGTCCCCGTAGGCCTTTTTCTCTCTAGACTAGCCAAACCCAAATCCTGCAATCCTTCTTTATATATTTTATTTTTAGAGCCTTTAATTGTCTTAGTTGCTCTTTTCTGCACTTTTTTCTGAAATACGTTTTTCTTCACTCTACTTGCTAGATGCAGGGACTGAGGAGGGGACGGTGATATTGTTGACCTCATCTGACTGCTTCCAGTTCAGGTGGTTCCAGTGTTCGATCAACCTCATGTGATTGGTGGCTTGGTGTCTCCTGAAGCTGACATTCCAGAGGTTCATCGACAGCCGGGGTGTCAAACCTGTGTTATCACGGCAGTGAACATGATGCATTGTGACTTTCCCCTTGTTAGGAGTAAATGCCTATAGTTGGGTAGACAATATATAGTACCATAATGATATACGGTCATTGTAACTTTAAGGATGTTGGAATGTTAGAGTGCAATTAGTAAGTGCAATTATCTCTAACTATAAGAGGAAGCCAGGAAAGCGCATCTCTCTCTCTCTGCTGGACTTGCTGTTTGATAACTGAATTGTGTTGTGAACTGTGAATTAATGAAGAAGAAGACGGAAGATTGTGTTTGCTGGCTGTAAGCAATATTTGATATTTGTTGAGACGTTGTTTTTGACTCGTTTAACATCACTGCTTATTGAGCAGTAGTTTAGTTTAGTAGTTTTTACAACCTCAGTAAAAACTATTTTATTTTACTTAAACAATGTCTGGTCTACTAATTGTGTGTACATTAGCAACATTCTTCTAGCTGCATACTCCGCTGCACACCCTCTGCCGTCTCCCAACGGAGCTATCACCTAACATCCCCCCTTCACTAAACTGAGGGTGGGCGTGGTAATCACGTGATGTATCTGGCCCATGGGCCATGAGCTTGACACCCCTGATCTACAGCAACATCTTCAGACTCTGAATCTGAATCCCAAGCTTGCGTCATGACACTAATCCTGAGGAAGTAGAAAGGCCCCATTGCACCAGTTCTCAGTTGGATTAGTTAAGACTCAAACATTACTGAAAACTAAAAAGAGTGTGGCAGTGAAAGAGTTACGGTCTTGACAGCTGGGTATCCCTCCTTTTCCTTAGTGCCCTAAGCACATGCTTATTTTGCTTGATGGTTAATCCAAGACTGACCTGGCAGGAAGCAGTTTGTTTGACCTCTAGCCTGTCAATTCTGCTCGTTTCTAGTTATAATTCATAATTTATCAACTAGCCTCAAAGAGATATTATTAGATGAGAAAAAAAAAGTCCAAACAGAGGTGATTACTTGAGGAAAATTCCAGGAAAACCAATATATAACATGCAGATGTTCTTAGAAGAGATATGAAAATAGTATTAATAGTATTAAGGGTGTGGCTATGCCTCTTACTTTATACCTTGAAATTAATTTTGAGGAAAGTTTGTTGGGCAAAGCATGTGTAAAGCTTGCTTTGGAATGCTAATCTAGCATCATATAGCATTTCCTCTGTATAAACTATATTTTAAAACATAGGTATTATTCCAGGATAATTCATCACACATGTAAATGTATTTGCTATTCCACTGGAAGAGTAGTCACATTTTCCATCCATTACAGAAATTCTCTAAATTAATTCTATCAAATATTTTTCAGAGAGCCTGAAATGCTCATTACTTAGAATTTGTTGGTAGACCAGGAAATACATTCTAGATGGAGAAAAGCTAAATTCTTAATATAGAAAATTAGTAGTTAGGAGTCAGCCTGAAAAGAAAAAAAATGTAACACAAAATGTTTGTGCAGTCAATTCTAATTCTCACCCACAATGTTCCTGTCGCTCAGTAATTTCATTAATGCTTAGCATAGAGCAGAATGGTATGCATCCTAATTTAGGTTACTGAGAGTTTGAATCACTATAATATTTCTGGCCCCTACTTCTTCAGCTGAAAAACAGCATTATCTATTCATCCTTTAGAACTCTTTGAACGTCAAATTCACTTACTTTAATATGTGTTTTCCTCCTAACATTTTCGAAATTAAGAATGTTTTGATAAAAATAAAATTACCAAGGAGGTGTTGGACGATGGTGCTGAACTGCATATTTCTTTACTTTAAATATATTGAGTGATGTCATCTATTTTTTGCCAGAGAAGAATAACTTAAAGAATATAAACATCTTTATAACCAGATAGAATGCTGACATGACCAGCAGGAAAAGAATATTCTCGTGGAAGGACAGGCAGAGCTGGAATTGGTGGTGGAGTTAAACATATCACAAGCTTAGAGTTGTTGTGCTCTCACACGGAGTTCAAGTCCAACCCCTCTTGAATTCCATTGACCCTTATCTGATGCCAATTTAGTGTTGAACTAGATTCTTGTGTATAAGCTTGGAAAAATCTTCTATGTTGCAACCTAGTGAATGGTTTTGATTCTTGGCAATTCTAGATATAATACCTGACAATTCTAGATATAATACGTCATAATAAAGGCTTGAATGAATTTTGCAATGGAATTTCAGTCATGTTTTGTCTTTGACCCTTTGTGAACTGCACATATTTGCTGAAAATTGCAGGGTTTCGGAATCAGATTTCTTGATCACGAGAATATTACATGTAAAAAAGAAACACAAGGAATGAATTAGTTCTCAAAGTGTATTTTGAGTATCAAAACTGAACTAAATTAATAACCCATTTGGCTTTCCATACAAAGAGCCATTTGCAGTGTAATTTACTTACTAATTTAGAATAAGCAGGTGGGAAGTGACTTCACGGAGGCTATTGTTAAATACTGGAGAATTAGAAAGCAGCTTTGTTAATTGAATATTTGTATGTCACCAACTCATTTAAATGTTCAGAGTGACTAATTTGGGTTTTAGACTATATTCTTCTCAATCCTGTCACAACTTTTAATAAAAATTGAACAGCATCGTTATGCATTCTACAACAGTGGTGGTGCTTGTTTGTACTTAATAAAAAATCTCTGAACATTTTAAGGAAAACAAAACAAGTTTGCCTGTAAAGTTAGTGTATTCCATTTCTGCAACAGTCTGAGAACGTTTTAATTGTTCATTTTCCATAATTAACACAGCTTTTTAAAATTTAACATAAACTTTTTCCAAAATTTTTATCAGCTAGAGCAGGAGTCCCCAACCCCCGGGGCCATGGACTGGTGCCGGATCCGTGGCTTGATAGTAACCGGGCTGGAGTGAGCAGCGGAGAGAGTAGCGCAACTCTTAGAAAAGTGTAGCAGACTCTCCCTTATCCTGGGGGCTGGCCGGGGCGCTTCCTGGGGGCAGGACGGGGGCAATGGCCTGCATTGGGGGCGTTCGGGGCACCACCCGGGCCTGCATGGGGGGAAGGGGCTGCCAGGCAGATGCAGCCCGTTCTTCCCTGTCCCAGGCGAGGATCCTTCACCCGGGACCCCTGGCAGCTTTCCTGCCTGGTTACACGCAAGGCACCCTCCCTGGGTCAAGTTCCCATGAGATACAGGTTCCCGCCTCGGGTTCCACATGACTGCAGAATGCACGCGTGGCCCACGTGACTTGACTCGCCCACTTGGAGGCTCCCACCGGTCTGTGGAATTTTTTTTACGTGAAACCGGTCCCTGGTGCCAAAAAGGTTGGGGACTCTTGAGCTAGAGAACCGTCAAACTAAATGTCAGGAGGAGAAAATACTGAAAAGTAATTGCTATTAAATTCATATTAGGAAAAAAATATAACAAAAGGAAAATTGCATCAAAAGGTATGCTAACGGGACTCATTTTCCATCTCTAAATGCCACCAGGATATTTTAATGTTATGCAATGTTAC
This sequence comes from Tropidonophis doriae, assembly GCA_026931265.2. NCBI lineage: Eukaryota > Metazoa > Chordata > Lepidosauria > Squamata > Natricidae > Tropidonophis > Tropidonophis doriae. The sequence continues at coordinate 9,164 of JAPKID020001718.1, forward strand.
TTATCAGTCTTCAATTTACATTAGCATGAAACCTGAATTTCTGTTACTAAGTGATGTGGTCATAAAGCAAAGCCTCACTGCTTAGCAATGGCAATACCTAAAATCCCAGCTGCCATTGTTAACTGAATACCTTGTTTGTCAGACAAGTTTTCCGTCCTGTTGGCTTCCCACAAAACCAGTGGGGAAACCAGCAGAAAGTTGTAAGTCTGAGGCTTGCAGGCAACAATTGGTTGCTGACAGGTTGAGGAAAGAGTGAGAGAAGTGTGTGTGTGTGTGTTTGTGTGAAGGTTGGGGAGGGTGCATTAGTGTGGGAAGAATACATAACACTACATAAGTGCCGTGCAGGGCAGGGAGGGAGTAGGATATGTAATAGGGGCTGCACAGGCCAGAGAGGGAATGTAAGGGTGCATGAGAGATGCAACACAGATTGGAGAAGATGAATGAGAGAGTGTCAAAAGTATTACATAAGTGCATATGGGGCAGGTAGAGGAGGGTGCGCAAACGTACATAGGAGATGCTGCATAGATTGTGGAAGGTGCTTAAGGATGTAAAAGAAGTGTATGAGGGTTGGGGAGGTTGTATGGGGAGGAATGAGTTAGGTTTAGGACCTGCTCTTTCAACAAGAGTGGATATGGAGAGATTTAATCTTGGCAATGTAGGATCATAGTGAAGAATTAGGAATTGGGATTATTCATTTTGCTCAATGAATAATCCCATAGATTTCCATCTATGACTCATTGCTTCACCATGAGTGGAGTACATATTTAGAATTATTTATGTGTTACCAGGGAGTTACCATGAAAAGAGCTATGGTGGTACAGTGGTAGAATGTAGTATTGCAGTCTTACTATGCTCACTGTCAGCAGTTCAATTCTGACGGGCTCAAGACTAACTCAGTCTTCCACTCTTCCAAGGTCAATAAAACGAGGACCCAGATTGTTGGGGCAATATGCTGATACTGTAAGCTACTTAGAGAGGGATGTGAAGTACTATGGGACAGTGCATAGGCCTATGTGCTATTGCTATAATGAAATTTCTCTTTCACTACCACTAATCACCCTGAATAGCTAAAGAGTAACAGAAGAGGAAGTTTGCTATTTGATTTCAGTTATTAAGAAGAGTTAAAATTCAGGAAGTCCAAGTGTTTGATGCATTCAGCCTTGAGTGTTAACAAGTGCTACAGGAGGCATTAATGCTGGCCCAGATCTTGGTCCAAGGTGCCATTCTCTTTTTGGTACCACCTCTAGCAGAAATTTCTCATTAATTGAACTGTAGGTGCCACACATGAACTGCCATGCAAGTATCTTTCCTCCAACAGCACAAAGAAACCTAGTTTATTGCTGCACTAATTGATTTTTACTCATTAGTCATGCTTTTGCCCTAATTTGATAAGGATGTGTGAAAGTATTTTCCCAATCAACCTCGGGCTTGATCGGTATTAGAAGGGGAAGTGTTAATTAGGCACAATTCGACTGTTATCCTAAGGGACTTTCTTCCCATACTATGACAAAGGAGAGTCTGAGATTGTGCCTAGCTCTTGTGTAGGTAGGTGTCATTGTACCAAAGTATCTATCCTTTTAGCTGAAGAAGAATGTAGAATATTTGTTTGTGGCATGCAACACTTAAACTTTTTCTGTCTGAATTCTGGATTATGATTTTTCTTATTTGCTATCTTACAGTGATGCAAAACAAATACTTCTTCTCTCTTCAACTTCAACTCCTCCAGCGGCAATCAGTAAACAGAGGACTCAGTGGTCGAACAAGGGGATGAACTGTGATTCTGAGCTTGCTTATATGGTAGAGCTTAGAAGCACAGCCAATTAGAATTCAATACAGTTCTTAAAGCTACATAACTCCTTAAGAACATAGGCTCATATATAGTGTCAACCCAATATAAGGCTTAATATCCTAACAATGATGATTGATGGAAACTAAACTACAACTAAATGATGAATCCTAGGGTCAAAAATTGAGCCCCCACTACTCAAGGGGACTTACAAATAAACTCTAAGGTTGCTGAACCTATGACATGGCTCAAATAGTTCAGATTAACATGCTATCTGTGAAGGCCTTCCCATATACAATATTCCTTTCCATGTACCGTATTTTTCAGACTATAAGACACACCACAGTATAAGACGCTCTAAGATTTTGAAGAGGTAAATTTAAAAAAAGTTTTTGCACTCTGCAGGCTTCCCAAACCCTCTGCATGTCTCATTTTTTGTGAAAAGTGGGGTATTCAGAGAGTTTGAGAGGCCTGCAAAGTGCTCTTGGAGGAGGGGAGGGGGGCAAAAATGAGGAAAAATCAGCAGATTTTTTGCTTGCTTGTGCCCTCCCCAGCCCCCAGGAACATTTTGCAGGCCTCCCAAACCCTCTGCATGTCAATATTTACAAAAAACAGGCTGTGTGGGTGCAGGGTTTCAGGAGGCCAAAAATGCTGTATTCAGTGTAGAAGACGCACCCAGATTTTCACCCTCTTTTTGGGGGGAAAAGGGTGCGTTTTATACACCGAAAAATATGGTTCTTTGTATAATCTTGAAATAAGTCAATTGTATTGGACCTTTATATTAAAGAACATGTTTGTTTAGTGACTACTGGTCTGCATGCAGCTATAAAACATCTGAATTTGTTAGTAAATTGTGAACTAAAACTTTACCATAAGAGTTTTAGACAAATACAAATTTGGACAGCACTTTCTGTAGCTTTCCCAAAGGGTTTAGAATGTAGTCATACATGGAATGTAGTTTCTTTGACACAAAACGTTGTATTTTTCTCCTTCAGTTCTTTTGCTCTGCTGCATAACAAGCATTAAAGATGCACCCCCAATCCCATATTAACTTGATATAAATTTAAATCTTTGGCCTGATGTTACATGGACTGTGAATGTAACTTTCAAAACATATTGGGCCTAATTTAGCATGACAGCTTTCTAAGTGAACTACAAACAACCTCTAAAGTGAATGTATTGTTCAAAGACTCTGTTTGTAAAAGGTCCTTGCACACTTTAATTCTTGTCCAAGAGGCAGAGGTCCCTATTGGTTGGGTAGCTATATTATTGCACTATGAGTTTACACTCTATTTATTTTTCTTCTTCTTGAGCATTATGTTTGACTCTACCCTTTTTTCTGTAGCCATTTTTTCATTGTGGCCCTTGCTATCCAGAACAAAACATAGACCTTGGATGTCAAGCTGGTTTTTTTCTGTGGCCTATAAAGTCCTGGTGGTGCGATGACTCAGCAGTTAAGATGCTGGGCTTCTGGGCTGGAAAGCTGACAGCCCAGGTTTGAGACCAAGTGCCACATGACCGGGTGAGCTCCTGTCCTTGCCTCGGTTCCTGATAATCTAGCAGTTTGAAAGCATGCAAATGCAAGTAGATAAATAGGTACTACTTCAGTTGGAAGGCAACAGCACCCCTGTGACATCATGCTGGTCACATCACTGTGAAAAATGTCTTTGGACAGCATTGGCTCAATGGCCTTGATACGGAGATAAGCACCATAGTTGGCAATGACTAGTAGTGTAAAATTTGCAAGGACTTCTTTTATAAAATCACGAGGAGCTGAAGTTCTTCAGACTTAAAGTTGCAAAGGTTGGAGACCTCTGTACTAATCCATTCTTCTAAAGAGTGCAGGGCTAGACTGAATGGGTGGGGCATCCTTAATACAGCTAGAGTAATTCAGGAAGAACTAGAAGTAAATCTATAGATGTGGATCACATCAATTAATCATTAGTAAACCTATCAATAATTTTAAATAATTATAAATGTAATTATATATTTGACAATGCATTTATTTATCTCTTTCCAATTAATTGCACACTTCAGCACAATATAGGTTGCAATAATACACGTATTTCACAACAGACTACTTTCCTTTACAATCCGCCCAAAGTTCCTCATTAATTAACTGATGGGTACAATAATACGAATTAATGATCATCATTATTATTTCTTCAGTACTAAAAAATTCAATCTCCTTTGCTTTCCCATTCTTTTTTGAATTGCCACAAACCTCCTTGCAAATAACAATGTAAGACTCTTCTACATTTTAAATGTACACTTTGTATCTGCAACAACAACAAAATCACACTACAAGAAGCAAGCAAGAGGAAATGTATACAAACAATCGGTGCTGCTATCTACTGTAGATCTGGGGTTTTGCAACCCAGCTCCGGTCTCTCTAGAATGAGATAGATAGGATTCTTTATTGGCCAAGTGTGATTGGACACACAAGGAATTTGTCTCAGTGTACATAAAAAGACAAGATACATTCGTCAAGAATCATAAGGCACAGCACAATGATAGTCATAGGGTACAAATAATCCACCAGGAAACAATCAATGTCAATATAAATCGTAAGGATACAAGCAACAAAGTTACAGTCCTGCAGTCATAACTGGGAGGAGATGGGTGATAGGAATGATGAGAAGTAATAGTAATGCAGCCTTAATAAATGGTTTAAGAGTGGTGATTTGTTTAGCAGAGTGTGGCATTCTGGAAAAAAACTGTTCTTGTGTCTAGTTGTCTTTGTGTGCACTGCAATGTTCTATAGCAGGGATGGCGAACCTTTTTAGCCTTGGGTGCCAAAAGCACACATCCTCGCGCTATTATGCGTGTTCATGTGCCCACGCCCATAATTTAATGCCTCCCATGCCGTGTCCCCTGAACATGCACACGTGACACCCCCTGCTGCCCCGCGCATGTGCACACGGTTTTTTGGGACCCTGGGGAGGGCAAAAAAAGGCCCAACACACAAACCGGAAGTTCGGGAATGGGCTTCCAGGTTACCTGTTGGGCCATTTTTCTCTCCCTAGAGGCTTCGGGGGGGGGGGGGAAATTGGCTGAAAATCAAGCCCAAAAATTAGCTGGCCAGCTGACAGGGCAACGCCTCACGTGCCCTCAGAAATGGCTTCGCGTGCCACCTGTGGCACCCATGCCATAGGTTCACCATCACTGTTCTATAGTGTCATTTTCAGGGTAGGAGTTGAAACAATTTATGTCCAGGATGTGAGGGGTCTGTAAATACTTTCACAACCCTCTTTTTGACTCGTGCAGTGTACAGGTCCTCAATGGAAGGCAGGTTGGCAGCAATTGTTTTTTCTGCAGTTGAAAAGGTCAAGAGCAATGACAATAACAATAGCACTTAGACTTATATGCTGCTTCACAGTGCTTTATAGCCCTCT
>JAPKID020001719.1:0-14343 GCA_026931265.2 Tropidonophis doriae
CTCTCAAAATTGGGGCACTGACTATTGACGGAGCCGCAGCAGAGGATTGAAAGAGCCACATGTTGCTCCCGTGTTGCAGTTTGCTGACCCCTGCCTTAGAGCAATCGTCACTAACCTTCTTCCGCCTGGATGCGTTTGGACTACAACTTCCACAATCCTCAACTAACAGTGATAACACTGGATGGGAATTGTTAGATCAGGTGAACGGATGAGACAGGCCTCAGGCTTCAGTGACAAACAACAGCTCTTATTAGACAACTATTTACAAATCCAACGCTGGCCTGTCTGGCCACTAGCCCTTTTATAGGGAGCTGTCAGACGGCTCAGCCAATTGGCTTTGAGTATTCTCCCGCCAGAATGGAGGACCTTGGTGGAGCCTATTTCTCTGTTGTCAATATGTAACAGGCATTTTGGATGCTATAGCCTCCAAAAGCTTTCCCCAGGCTTGGTAGCCATCATCATATGCATTGACTTCAGTTCCCAGAATACCTAGTATGGTAGCCGTAGTGAATTCTGGGAGTTGAAATCTTTGTTCTTGGCAGAAGGCTGGTTTAGGCTCCCTCCCTCCTTTCTTGGCTGCATTTATTTTGGGCATGCCACCTGCTTCTTCTTAACTAGTAGAAACAACCCAGCCAGAAGCTGTAACCCTGATTGGAATGTGTAACTGAAGATCTTGATCGGAAACTGAAGCCTAACCCAGGGGCTGCCATGTAAAGGAGCAAAGGAGACAGGTGGCATGCCTGTGTTCCTCATAGAATAAATAACTGCACAATTCATGGGCCAAAGGTTTTAACGGGGAGCAATATTCCATCCTCCTGGGCCCTCTTCCTTCCCAATTTAACCCTAAATCTACAGCTGCTCAGCTGCCCATAGTGACTCTAGTTAAGCTGCTGTGGCCTAGAGCAGGGGTCTCTAACCTTTGCAACTTTAAGTCTGAAGGACTTCAGCTCCCAGACTCCCAGAAGTTGCAAAGGTTGGAGACCCCTGGCCTAAAGGTAGAGCTCTTGCTTCACAAATAGGTTTGAGTTCGATCCTAGGTAGATTTAGATTTATTACACTTATATCCCGCTCCCATCTCCACAAAGGGACTCGGGGTGACGCACAGGGAAATATTAAAACTCAATACAAAATATAACAACATTTAAAAATAAATTAAATAAATTACATTACCCCTGCGCTAAAAAACCCCAGATTAAAATACCCCAAATTGAAATTTAAAAACTAAGGACGATTGGGCAGAGTGCGATCAAGCCAGGCCGGCCTGATTGAACAGGTAGGTCTTTAAGCGCTGGCAGAACATGCGAAGGTCAGAGATGGCGCGTATATTGGGAGGGAGGTCGTTCCAGAGGGTGGGGCCCATCACAGAGAAGGCTCTCCCTTGGGCCTCGCCAGCCAACATTGTCTGGCTGACGGCACCCAGAGGAGCCCCTCTCTGTGAGAGCGAATAGGTCGAAGGGAGGTAGAATGGTTAGGTGAGTGGAAATTGTTAGCTAAATATGAATGCCAGTGTGATCAGACTAGATTTATAGATGTTATCTGGCTACTATTAATCTAATAAATACTGGGCTGGATCACTTTGGGACAACTAAATGATTAAGCCCATTGTTCCTGGAATTTATTCAATGGGGTTTTAACTGATCAGCAAGGTGAGTGGCAATGGATAGTTGCAAGTTTAGTCAATTCTTTCTTTTGTATGCCGATCCAGCAATACTGTGGGGTACCTGATAAACACCCTGTTGTAATCACCAGGTCTATGTGGAATAAGCATAATTCATTTATGATATGGTGGTAGATGAAAGCACATACATTGCATATATTATTGAAACATCACTAATTAGTGAAGGAAAGTAGCTGTGATGGAAATCTGCCCAGCTGGGTTTCAAGTCCTCTACCAGCTGATGCCTAAATCAGGGAGGAGAGAAGCTTGTGTTTGTGAACCTCTTGCAGTGATGAGGAGTACTTCACAGAGGTGGCTGGGAATGAGTGTCGATATAAGCCACTCATTTTTGTTTTCTATCCCAATTTCATTATCAACTGGGATAAATGAGAATGTAAAAACACTCCTGCTGTTACTCAGTTCCTAGCACACTGCACTTGGTCTTGCACTTGGCAAAGCATTTTCCAGAAGATGTTCTAGAAACTTGTTCATGCAGTGTCATGTCTGAAGTAACTTATGTATGCACATGTGTATGTATGGTTGGCATGTAAGTGAACAGAAAAGGTAAATAATAGATAATAGATGAATAAACATAAACAAGGTCAAATTCTTGGTCGTTTAATACTGAACCAAAATATTTTTGAGTTGCTCCAGATCAGGAGTGTCAAACTCACGGCCCATGGGCTGGATACATAAGACACTGGCCACACCCACTCCCATTTTACTGAAGGGGGAAAAAGTTGGGATATGTCACATGATGATGTGTTGTCACAAGTTTGACACCCCTGCTCTAGAATTACCACTTGATATTTTATGCAATAAGTGTGTATCTGGGAGTTCTAACTCTAACTATTCTAGAAATATTACTTTTCTGTGATTCAATAAACAGGATACTAATTCTCTCCAAAAATTATAATTAAACATAATAAAAGTATGCTTAACATAAATCAGAGTTTTTAATTAGTCTTTCATGAAACTTGTTTTCTTTTTTCATGTTGTCATGCTATGAAATGCTTTTAAAGTTCAGACTTTTTACCTGTCTTTATGGACTGTGGTTTTGAATCTAATCAAAACATTATTCTGGAATAAATATCTTACTATTTAACTGGATTTGACATGTGACTGGATTTCAGAAGTGAGAGAAGGGATAATGCTGTTTACTTCTTAAAGTGGCATTAGTCCATTAGTCTTCAAGAAGCCATTGCTGGACCCAACCATTCGGAACAAGTTTTGTCCAGTGACCTATCTTCCCTTTTTATGGTGTGAAGCCATAGAAGGACTGTCAGTCATTAACAAATGAGTAACAGGTTGTACTCTGAGCTCAAAGTGCCAAGACTTAATTTTATCTTAGATTTCACTATGTACTTTTCACAATTATATTTCAAATGTGCCATACATCTTTTCATTTGTTCTGTAGAATTGAAAACTGGTCACACAAATGGTTAACAAGAAAGTCAACACTGTCCTTTCACTTTTTTCTGCTCATTCTTCTATGATATAAAAAGTGTGTTTCTGGTAGACTTCCTTCCTTCCTTCCTTCCTTCCTTCCTTCCTTCCTTCCTTCCTTCCTTCCTTCCTTCCTTCCTTCCTTCCTTCCTTTCTTTTGCTCCATCAACCAGGAATTTTTAAAAGAGTGGAAGACAATGTTATTATTGAATCAAAGATTCAGGCAAAAAAATTCATTTTATTTAACTTGCTATGTCCTTGAATATTTGGTGTGATTTATCAGAAGTCTTCATAATATACATTCACAGAAAATTATTATTTTTCTCTGTGTTTCAAAATTACATATTTCAAATGTTAGTACATATTTATAATTCCTTCCAAGTCAGTTTCTTTTCTGTATGATAATATCAGCAACTAGACATCCTGAAGGCTTTAATTTAGCCACATCCTGTATACCATTAATATTCTGAAAGTTCATCAGCAATTTCTTTGCAACATGTTGAGTGTCATTCAATTCAAAATTATTCAGAACTATATCATCAATCATTTTATATTTTCTATCCATGAGATATTCTTGATTAAAGATACACTAATAGTTTCCCATTGCCTTCTCTTGGACAGTATGAATAGATGCTTTCACTGTTGTTACTAAAATGATCATTTGCTACCACCTATATCGTTGTTGTCCAATATAGATAGATGCCTGGTTGTTGTAGCTGCACAATTGGATAATCTCTATGCTTTGGGTGGCCCTGTTGGAAATGTATACTCCTACCTATCTTTGCTGATCCTTCCCATGGTAAAGTGCTACAGCAGGACTTGATAGAAAGGGTGCAGTTATATCATCAAAGACATGACCACGTACTGATAGTGGAACAGATTATTAACTGCTCATATTCCAATTTCATTGTAAGATAAGGAGGAAGAAAGGCAACTACTTTCTACAATATAATCTATTTAGCATATACACACCATTTTCAAGGCGAATTAGAAGAATAGCTTTGAAGTTCTGAACCTCATTGATGAAGGATCAGAGGAACTATAGAGTGAACTTTAAAAAGTTGTTAAGGCTGATTATAAAGAAAACTGTCAAAGACAAAGAAGAAAGCAAAATGGATGTCAGAACAAACCATAGAAATTACCAATGGGGTGGGGTGGGGGTAGCCAAAGCTTAGAAAGACAAACAGGAAGGTATTTATAGAGTTTTAGGGAGCTGTTAGAAGATATAAGAAATATTACAATGATATATGTAAAGATATCAGGCAGAAACAAATAGAAACCAAATTCAAAAATGATCAAAAAAAGATGGAATGGAATATAATAATGTAATACCGTAAAGTAGAGATACACCCATCCAAGACCCTTCAAATAATATTCCCTAATTATAAGAATCTGTAGTACTAAAAAAGAAAAAAATATCAGTCTGGCAACCAAATGTGGGTTAGCCTGTTCTATTTAAGATAAAGTTAGAAGATAAAGTTAGATCAACACTCCAATCACAATCAGGAATTGTTGAAATAGACACCAAGATATAGTAAGCAACAAAAGAAAAATGAGAAGAGATACTAATTAAGCTATGCCAGCAAATCTGGAGAATGAAACAGTGGCCAACAGTTTGAAAGAAGTTAATCTATATTTCAAATTAATGCTTAGGCTAACTCAGTTCAGAGATTCGAGCCCTACATGAAAAATCAGATGCCAAATCTTTAGAAAAGACAAGGAAGATGATATATTATTGCTGATGAATGCTGAATAATTGAGAAAGTCAAAGAATACAAAAAAAGTTAGTATGGGTTTCACTAATTATAGAAAGGCTAACTAATTTAAATATATAGTGAAAAAAAAGAAGAGCAAGTAATCACAAGAGAAATGTGATACTAAAAGTACTTTTGACATTAAATTCTCCAAAGCTACTTACTAAAAATTGTGGTACTCTCATTTAACCTGGATAGGAAATTTGAACAAAGTATATGGTAGACTAGACTAAATAATTTAGAATGCTGCATTTAAGCAATGTATATGCCAGAGCTAACTCCTATAAATATTCACAATAGAACAGATACAGTAAGTAGAAAAGTATATATTATTTTCCTGTAAAACTAATGATGTTATTATAATGGCTGTCAGTCTATTTTTTAAAACTCATAGGATATTGCAATTTGATTATTATTCGGATAATATATCACAAAATGATAGGGCATAAACAGTACAAAAGTAACAATATTAGTTGATAACAGACCTATACATATATGCACAATAAGACTAACATCTATAAAACATTGAACTGATTAAAACCAAAGTAATGCCAGAATAAGTTGAGAAATAGCTGTAGCAATGTTTTAATTAGGACAAGGCAGGAGCCTGTTTTGGGTAAATCACTATTATCATCATCTCTCCTAAAGTTCTTCATCCTGGTCCAGAGTTCATCTGCACTTATAGCATATACTTAATAAAATGAGCCAGTCTATTTAAAATGTACAAACATTGTTGAAATGTATGGGACTCAATTAAATTATTTTTTTAAAATACAATAAATTACATATAATCTCAGAATGAAGTACATAAGGCAGTTTGAAAACAAGTTCATTTAATAAGATATAAATTATTTTACAGTAATATGTGCCTTATCACAGATTTTAAATAGGCTCATACATCTTGCTAATATACTGTAAGGTTGATTATTTGGTACAACATGTAAACCATCAAGTTTGGTTTATTTGAGGAAACTATAGGCAAATCATATCTTAGTTTATTGTGAAAATCTGATGTTATACTAAAGAATTATTCTAGATCTGGAAGCAATCCTGAATCCTGCTGATGGGGTAATACATTTGGTGCAAATATAAGGTCTTCTTATTACTGCACCTTTAACATACTAATCCACAAACACCTTTAAAAACATGAGAAACACCTTGTTTTATCAGTCCTATTTGATCTACTATTCTGTTTCTAAACCCACATTAGGACACAATCAGAACAGATGTGCTCCAGCAATTGCTGCTGAGAATCATATTACCTTTGATATTTGAAGCATTATGTAATCATAATGTCTAGCACTCTTGAAGAATCCTATGTACATCCAGTGGTTTTATTTGTAAAACAATAATTAATCTATTTCTTCCACCAGAGTTTGGAAAGTGATTTTACCATAAAGAGCTCTTTTATAAAACTTACAAAGAACAATGAATTGGATAAATATACATTTCTTATTAGTTCATATTACTTTAAACTTGGTGGTAATAATGTGCCTTAAGATACCACTCCTTTGAAACCCATTAAGAGTAAAATACATAAGAGTGAAAATGGGAGATTTGGGCAAAATTGCTTTTTTGCCTGAGAATAAAAATGGAACACCATATGTCAAGCCTGAAATAATAGAATGTTGTTAGCATTTTAGTGAGTGCGTGCATTTGTGTGTGTTTGTGCAGAGACATTCTTACAAAGAGAAAAACACAAACAAAGAGAAATAGGATTAGGAAGAAATGAACAGTGAAGTACTAAAAGAAATACATTTCTGAGGCAATTACTTTTAAGTGATTAAATTCAGAAAATCTCTGTTTTGAAACCTTAGCAGAAATCTAGACTGAACTATGTGCAATTAATTTGATAGATTTCACAAAGATCTCATCTGTGCTGATTATACTCTGGAAAGCACACATGACTTTGTCATACTATCTTTATTTATTAAGTTTTTCTCAAAATAAACAAAAGAATATAGTTAATATACATAAGTCCTAAAACAGGCTAGCAGATCCAAACTGCAAAATTTTAGGCAAGTGAGCAGAGATACTACAACCATCATAAATATGAGTCATTGCCAAGCATCTGAATTTTGATCATATGATCATGCCACAACAGTCATGTCAGGTTTCTTTTACAGTGCTGTTGTAACTTTGAACAGTCACTAAACAAACTGCTATAATACAAGGACTATCTGTATTCAGAACAATTAGTTTGCTTAAAATATTGGTTTGATTTCTATGAATACCCATTCTCATTCCATATAAATGAAATGTTCATACATTGGAGCCAATAGAATCATAAGAAGATGTAAATAGAGCTGGCTGCAAATGGAAATTAGGATCTGACAAAGTAAAATTTAGAGAAAAAGTAGACAAAGACAGAAAGAAGGTATAGTGTTTTGAGGTAGAGTACATGGTAAACATCACTGTTTCAGCTGTGTTGCTAGGGTAGTGGATTACTGCATTGTTGGATTCAAGCTACGAATGATCTTCTCTGAAGGGCAGGTGATACTTCTCAAGTACACCGAGAGATACTAGCCTTAACTTTATTGTAAGATTACATTAACAAAATTTTACAAATCTAAAGGTACATCTTTTCCCTCTCACCTTTATAATCCAAAGTAGCAGGAAGAGTCCCTTCTGAGAAATTTGCCACAGATTTGGTTGCTTGTGAAGCTGAGGATCTGGTCCATAGGTTTGCAGTAGACACAGGTTTCCTGTTTTCCATTTTCTAGTCTTCTGATATTGATGTCAAGGAATGTCAAGTGCCACATAAAGCCCTTATATACCAACACTGACATTTCCTAAATTCTGCTGAAGATGTTACTTAGCATGGTAAAGAAAAGTTTGGAAACTAACCCACAAGCTCAGAGAAGAAACCTCCACTCTCAACTTTCCACATTTTTATAAGTCTGGAATTCCTAGGCAGAATAATTACAGTGCTGAGAAATATTGAACTGCATAATCCTCCTTTCTCAAGTAGAGTTACAAGCATGTATATGTGACAAATGCTAAATGATTATTAACTGTTAAAATAGATGGGGTTGTAACTGAAAAATTAGAGCTGAAATCCTACACAAAATTTAGTTTGCTGTAAAAGCACTGTGCTCAAATTAGAATTACTTCTGAGTAGACCTCTAAAGGACTGAGCTGTAAAATTGAACTAGATAGTCTGCAAACAGAAATAACAAAGAGCTATAAAAGACATGTGCATGAGCATCCACATTCAATAATTAGCTAATAAATCATTGTCCCCAGATATTCTGATGTTAATTAAAACTGGAGTCAAGTTCTTTTTTCTCCAGCATCAAAAGATAAACACATTTTCTAAAGTCAAAAACAGCAGTCCAGATGGTAATTTATAAACTGTTGAGAATATGATCTCATTTCAAAATTACAGACATGTCCTGGATGATCAGAATAAGTTGGCATATAGCAACAGACGCTTAAATGCTGTGGCCAGTGACATGTAACTTCAAATGTCCACATTAATATGGAAGGGAACTGGCATACAAAGTAATTATCTGAATCTCTTCAGCACATATTTTTACCTTACTGAAAATAGTAGCTTATCATTTGTTTTGCATGCCTCCCATTAGTAGATAGTTAAAGAGAATATATTATATCCTGATGAGATTACCCAAGCTTGCCAAATACTAATATAAGAATAGGAGCAAAAATGGGTTATAGAAATGAAGTGTGATGGAATATGTCTAGGTGAAACATTGATATGTTCCAGATTTTCAGGTATTTTGGCCATTAATCTCAATAGCATTTCAAATTCTTCTCTGCAATTATGCTGACACAATATTATACCATGCAGCTGCAGACAGAAACTTGCTCTTTACAGATCATTCATCAGTAATAGGATTGCATGCTGTGTCTGCAAAACATGGCCAAAGCAGGGAGCTAATTGTCAATAATAGAAACACTCATGTTGAACAGAACAGTTGTTATCAAAATCTGGGAGGGAATCCAGATGATCAATGAATGTATTTCACTTTCTCCTTTTAACCTGTATGTAATAGTCTTACAGATTTCCAATCAAAGGCAATAGTGCAACATATTATTTACGAAGTCGTTATTTAGGATAGCTTGCATATATCTGCTGGGTAATATAATAATCCATACGACTGGCCAAGTAACACCGCTTTCCACAAATCTCATCAGGTGCAGACATGTAGTAAGTTCTCTTTAATATTTGGCAGAATTGGATATACACACAGTGACACGTTACCACAAAGTAGGGGATATCTGTATTCAGTCCACTTTGTGTTATTCGATTTGAAGCAATCAGTATTACTACCCATCTACATTTGTTGACTATTTCTATTCCATCCATTTAAGATTCCTGTTTGTACCTGTGTGTGTCATCATGATTATGTACAGTGGCTATTTTAATATCTAAAGCTGCAACTTATAGTCAAACTGAAACTGAAAATAATTTTTGAGAGTCTTTTTAGGAATAGAATCAGGGAAATATCCAAGAAAGTGGGAAACATTGTGACTAGATTACCAATATTACATATTGGTGGTAGGAAAAAAGAAAAGAAAAGTATTTGACTTTTCCCCCCCCTAATTCTCATCACCCCTTTCCCAAAGAAATACCCAGCTAACTGCTGGCCTAGGAGAGCTGCAGGATCATGCAGGAAGCAGCTCTGTCTACAAGGTAATACATATTCTATCGTCAGCTGTTATGTAGGGTATATTGGTGGGTTCTGGATCCTGTTGCAACCGGTATGGTGCAACAGAGCTCGGCATCCACCACATGAATGTGTGCAGCATGCGGGCACGCGCACACAGTGTGTACATGCATCCTTACCTCCTGCGATGTTCTACTAATCTTCAGCTGCTTGGTGGGGTGCCAGGCAAGCATTGTACGCTCCATGCGCAGAAGCACCAAAGAGCTCAAATACAGGTAAGGAGCTCGGGTGGGCCCTCCGGAGCAGGGTGCTGGAACAGTACCCAATGCTTTCGGCAGGCATCAGTATGCCCATATCTGCGTGTACCACCTGCAACCCACCACTGGTAGGGTACATCACCAACCTGTAACTTGAAATATTTTAAGTCACTATGGAATAGCTGCTTTTTAGAAGATATATAGACCTGTGTTCATTCATATAGCTTAAAGGTAAAGGTAAAGGTTCCCCATAAAAGTTTATTTGCTAGTCATTCCTGACTCTAGGGGCGCTGCTCATCTCTGTTTCAAAGCCAAAGAGCCAGCACTGTCTGAAGACATCTCCATGGTCATGTGGCTGCCATGACTAAACACCGAAGGCACACGAAACACTGTTGCCTTCCCACCAAAGTGGTCCCTATTTTTCTACTTGCATTTTTACATGCTTTTGAATCTTTGAAGGTAGAAGCTGGGACAAGTAATGGGAGCTCACTCCATTATGTAGCGTTAGGGATTCGAATCCCTGAACTGCCGACTTTTCTAATCGACAAGCTCGGTGTCTGAGCCACCATGTCCCTCCATGTACTTTAAAAGGTGGCTAAACCAGTCGTTTCAGGTACATGAACTCAATACTTCAGCATTTCTCTGCCGTGCACAAATAACAACCATAATGGATGTTTACCATTGCTAAGTGACACAGAGGGAAGAGGAAAGAATGCTAATTAGCTTCCTTGAAACAGTTTTAAATCTAAAGAACAAAAGTCACCAGCTTTGTTGCTGATGTATAGTGAGGTTAGGAATCATAATTCAATATATACTTTCTCTACAGTTATGGCTCAGAAGAATGTATGTTGACATGGCCACAGGAGAATGCTCATTATTATATTGTCACATGTGATTGGTTCACACAGCACAGATATAGTGTTTGTTGACTTCTTTTTAAAAGCTAGTATTTTGTAGCAAAAATAGGTCTTTTATAGGTATTATCTGTTTTTTTGCACGCTGAACCGGCAGTAATATCAGCAGCAACCCACCCCTGCTCCTCACCTGCAATCAACAGCCAGATAAGTAGTGATTAACACAGAGATCAACAATAAAGGAGCAAACTGTACTCCAATCAAGGAACTACCAACTCAGAGAAAGAAGCTAGCAATAAGCAACAGCCCAATCGAAGAACCACCAAGACCATTCCCAACAACACTGACAGGACATGCCATTAATATATAAAATGAAAACAAACCCCATACCCTTATAGCACTGACAATGTTACCTAGTTTGGTAATGAAACATCTGAAAGTAAACCAAGCTCAGAAAGTAAACCAAGCTGTGGACCCCACAGTTCAACCCTAAGCTACAAATTATTTTGTCTTCTTTTCACTAAAAAGCTGATATGGCTTTTAGTTCAGTCCTTCCAGATACTAATGCAAACCGCCAATTTATTCTCCAGTAGCCTCTGAATTCTGTTAAAATAACCATGAAAACCTTACTACTTGCTTTACATGACATCTGTCATTGCTGGGCAATTAACACCGTTTCAGTTCCAAAAGTTAATGCCGGTGAACTGGCATTATTAGATGAGTTTGCTTCTTCCATCCATTATCTACATTTTTTTAAAGTTAACATTATAGTGTGAATAAGCAGAAGCCTGAATTCTGTTGGAATAATTAATCACAGACCACAAATCACAATCCAAAGTAAATTGCTGGTGCTTTTTTCTTTTCTCATTATGACACATGCTTTTAATTTCCTTTGCTCACCACCATTTCCCTTACTTCTTTTCTTGCCTGCCTTCTCATCCATTGGAGAGAAAGGGAAGGGACAGAGGACATTGTTAGGACAGGAGCCAGAAGATGCTTTTCATCTAGATAATACTACAAAATACATAAGAAAATGTGGCATTTAGAAAAAGTGAAGCAAAGGAAATTGTGAAACATACAATATAATCACTTGAAATTGAAAATGTAAGTTCGTTTTATTCATTGGAGATTTTCCCCCCTAAATTAAAATGGATGCAATGTTGAGTGAAGGCATATGAATAGGTGTATGCATATGCACATGTTGTGTGTATATTCATATACAGATTCCTAGATGTCTTAAGTTAGGATTTCAGAAATTGTATCACTTAGCAATTTTTAATAAAAATTATATATTTGTTTAACATTGTTAATATTTGGGAAAAATTCCTGGACAAGTTTGGTCAACAATTAAAGTTTAGGATTATATTTAAATGAGTCATAAGAACAGTTGCATTCAGAATATACTTTTAACATGATTTTGTGAACCACCACTAGGACAAGGTCTGCATAAAGTACTTAGATTATCAACACTTGGATTATAGTGTGAGTATACTCTATATGAAGTAATAGTGGTATTTCTAGATGTGCTATGGTTGTTAAAAGCTGCTATAATTACACAACTCACAACTACTAAATTCAGACTGCTTTAGGAAGAGGGCGTAAGAATAATGATACCATACTGTACTTGTTTACAACTCTGTTTTGGTACTCATCATTCATTTCATGCTCCATAACTACAATTATAAAATTCCACTAAGAATCAATTCAATATCAGATTTACAAAGCACACAGAGACACAAACAAGTACTCAGCACAATTATAAAGATGTTGACCTTTAAAAGCTGTTAATCGGCATATGAATTATAATTAATCAATTCAAAAATTTAATATAGCACCAACATAATTAGATACAATTTTACCAATGAGTATGTTAGAAAAGCTCTACCCTAAGGAATAAAATAATAATCATTGTTTTTCTTACAATAAATTTTGAGGTTAGTAGAATATAAGAATGGACGAAGTATAAACAATGAACCCATTACAAAATGAGATTTCTGGCAAATTGACTGGCAAGAAATAATAAGAATTATTGCATAATAAATTATAAGGCGAATTCCTGAAATAATATTTCTGAATTCCTCCCAGTTCTTATTTGAACAAACCTTATGAAAAGTCATGAGTCGTATAATACATGACAATGCGGCTAACAAAAGAAAACTATTGCTGGTGACTACATTCTGGATTCCACACTTGAAATGCCAGACAATAAACAAGAACAAAACTGTGGTAATTAACCATTACAGTTAATGGTCCTTGACCTAAACCCTGTGAGAATACATAGTGATTAAACACACATGCACAATAATAATTACAGGCACCTAAGGACAAAAGCAATTAATATAGGAATATTCCCCAGAGGAAAAGGAAGTTATTTTAAATGCATTTTAATAGCTGAGTTTACAAGAGGAAAAAAAATTGTGAAATAGACTACCCTGTTATGTGAATATCAAAAGCTTAAAGCAATTTGGCATATTCAATGTCAGTTGAACTTCAGTATGCTACTGAGCTACTAGGCCTCTTTGGCATTTTTTCCTGAAAAGGCTAAAGAGAAAATTATTCAAAACAACTAGCTAATAGGCAACTTCTTTCAAAAAAGGCCCTTAAATCAACAGATACAGCAGAGTTGGATCAGATTCCATATTGTTTTTTGTTCGCCTGTAATTTTTCTTCTAAATTGTTATATAAACAGAATACACGGATAGGTTTCATTTCATTTCCATCTTTCAGTAACACTGACTGAGTTATAAAACAAAAATACAACAATTTGGCATTAATATCAGTATTTATTTGTGTGTGAAAGTAAATTTTACCACAGTATTATTATAGGCAAATAATAAATTAAAATCCAAGTATTGTTTGGCTAGAACCTGTATGTTAGGACTATGTTGAATGGTAGCTAATGGACTATCCAACATATGATTTGAATATGAAAGAGATGGTCATAAGTCTTTCCATAATCTACTCACTTTTCTTCAAGATAGAGATTTGAGGCACCTGCATCTCTTGATGGGAAATGAACTTACACTCATGGTCCATCTTATATGCTTGATTGATTCTGAGGGCTTTCTGAAAAAGTTGAGATAATATCTTAATGATATGGCAGGACTTTTTATAGAATGAGCTTGTGGGCTGGACTCATGTTCAAACTGGCTTCTTTAGAATGCTATATTTGAAACAGGCTGAATTTGAAACAGTCAATGGTGTAACCTCTCTTGAAAAGAATATATTTTGATCCAGATATATTAGACATAATTACCCTTTGGGAGTAAATTTATAGTAAAGATTATGAAGAATCAGTTACAAAGGATGAAATGAATATTTTCTAGATAAGATATATACATGGACATAGGAGAGAAAGAAAATTGTTTGCTTTGGTAGATGACTTTCAAGAGAATCTGGATGAAATAAGTACAGTATCTGGGTCACTGTAGATTTCTCAATTATATTTAAAACTCTTATGGAAATCTCCTGGACCACCAGCAATTTTTGGAAGTAGAGAGGGCCCTATTTTGCAGTGATACTACCCAAATATACAGAAACAGAAACTGTCCATCAAAAGATACAGAAAAAACATTTGAGCTAGCAGCAATTTTAATGTTGAGCACCCCAGACCCTGTCTTTCTATATATAAAAGAGATGGACATTGTGATCTTCAGAACTTTAAAATATGCCTGAAGGAATGCTGGTCTTCTGGGATGGGGGGAGAGTTAGAATTAAAACTGTTGAAGAGGCGGAGGCCTTTCT
>JAPKID020001720.1:0-14343 GCA_026931265.2 Tropidonophis doriae
CGCTATACCTGGATGGGAATCCCCACATGCCGCTTGTGTGGTAGGGGGCCCTTAAAGAGCCCCCATAGCCCCAGAAGGGGCCGCCAGGCAGAGCAAGCGGTGGACGAGTCAGAGACTCGTCCGATGCCTCCGGTGGCCGGGAGCGATCTCGCCGAGTATTGATACTTTTAAAGGTAGATGTTGGAGAAAATTTCTGAGCATACTATGGATAGCTAATTACTGTGCAAATCCAAAGTTCTCATTTGATATGTAAATGACTCAAAAACTCAAATGGTCAAACACCAACTCTTTTCAGAAATCTATAATGCTGGTAAAGGTGAAAGAAAAACCAGTAAGAGGACAAACAAAAGCATGGTGGATGATGGACTCAATTACAATGACAACTACTTGAACACTTTAAATTTCAGGCTGAGAACCGATCATGATGGAGAAGTATCTATGTGGTCACTAAGATTTGATACCAAATTTATGGCACCTAACCAATATAGAAATAGATACTGTACATTAAAGTTGTGCTAAGAATCTAGAAAGATTACTAAATGTATTCTTCATAGAAAAAACAGCTTTTTAGGAAAAGATAGTAAATGGCAGGAAAAACTGTCCTGTAATAAAAATAATTCTGTCCTACTTAAAAATATAAGGAAAAAGTAAAGCACAGACATATATGAACATAAATTCTTTATCATTTATGGCATGTCAGAATGCTGTTGTCATTTTGTGATTTGGTTCTTGTAGATGGTATCCTATGTTTTTTAATGTAATGTTCTTTTCATGTTCTTTATTTCGACACTCAGTCACACTTATGTCCACTTTGCCCAATGCAACTGTTCCCACACTGGCAATTTATTTTGCAAACTGTCTTTGTTCTTGGTTTTGAAAGTTTATCCTTATTAAACTTTGTTTTATCTTGTTCACCATTTCTTATTTTATCGTGTTCATCATTTAAAAACTTTTTTTGTCCATTATTTGTCCAAGAATATCAATTCGGTTTTCGCAAATTTGAATCAGAGCTGCGCATGCAGTATCAGTAAAAATTAGATTCTTATATAAATATTCTTCTTCAAAAAAAGGAAGACTAACCATGAGCAATTAATGATTAGTCTTCTAGGACTAGGTTAATTATTTAAATGTATGGTAAATGTATTCAAAAGTTTTTGAAGAAGAATATTCCCAAAACTAATCTTCTGGGCATACCACAAGCACACATACTCCCAAACTTCCTGCAGACTGCTCCTGAGGTAGTCAAGCATCACCTGATCCAGTACTGCTCTTGGAGAGAAGCCACTGTCATGCATACCAATGTGATATCAATAATTATATCTGCAATTTGCGGTGGTCTAAAACTTCAGTGCTAGATTCCTACTCATACTGGCATGCGCCCACAGCATTTGACAGTATTTGGCATCCGAACAAAATACTGGGCCAGACCTGAGCATTAAGCATATCATAGAAAACATACAGTGTTAAGTGTAGTTTGGGATACACATTCTCATATTTAAGTTTTATCACATATTTAAAAAGTTCTACAAAAACATCTTCTAATTTGCAGCATCCTTTGCAGTTTTAGAAAAGGAGATTCTTAAGATTCATGGAGACGAAAGGTATGCAATGGTTTAGGACTTATTTTAAATGTATGGATTTCGGTTCCTTACTAACATTTCTGAGAGAAATGTTTCTTTTCATAAATTCAGGTAAGTTTTCAAATGAAGTTAAAATAGACAGGCTTCAAGACTTCTATTATAAGAAATACACTGAGCATGTCATTTCTCCTATTCTGGCAAAATATGATTAAAATGAAGGCCTTTCATCAGAAGAATATTTTTCAGACTTTATTATCAATCCTGTTCTTTTACAACTGGGTGCTTAAAGACATGCAGACATTTGGAAGAATATTATTGATTCAATGGCTTTTGGGAAGGGGGGGACACCACAAATTTCAATTGTCAAGGCTTCACAAAATCAATGGGAGAAAATGTATTATTGTATTCTTATATTGCCAACATTATATTCTCAGGGAGTTGGATGAGGGCTACAAAAATTCCACGTGTCTAAAACTCTCTGTGCCAGTTGGGAACAAAGCCAGGTCTCTGCTTTGGCAGAGGTAATAAGTTATGGAGCTACTGTCATAATATATAGCCTCATTCACAGGTTGTGCATTTAACTCTTATAATGTTATACATTTTATTTGTATTAAAGAAGTAAACAAATCTGCATAAAATAGCCAGAATGAATACAAAAAATAATCTCGCATATTTTTTAAGTTCCTTGTAATATATGGTATATTCATATCATGAAAGGATTTCATATTTCCTGCCCAAGAAATTCCCTACATCCAGATAAATGTTTATCTTTTTTTTTCATTCCAAATAGTACAGTGCCTATAGTTCATTCTAAATAGTACAAACTTCTCTTGCCTTCTCATTCCCACATATTCTAAAGCAGGGGTATCAAACTCAAGGCCTGCAGGTCAGATCCAGCCTGCGGGGTCATGCTGGAACAGCAAAGGACCAGCCCATGGGGCCCCTGCCAGTGAAGATTGAGCTCTGTTTTCACTGGCAGAGGGTTGCAGGAGGATGTCCCAGCCAAAAATGGAGTTTGAGAGCCCATTTTCACTGGCAGAGCGCTCGGGCCAATACTGGCATTCCCAACACGCACAATGTTAAGCTGGCCATGCCCACCCCAGGCCCCAAGGTGAAACACAATCCTATGCAGCCCTCAATGAAATTGGGGTTTGACACCCCTGTTCTAAAGTATTTATAAATAATCTAAAACATTGCGTAGTCCTAGAGATGTTTTGTACATATTTGTCTTACAACATACGTTTTCTATCATAATATATGACTCTATTCTTATTAGCTATTTTGTAATATAAACTCACTTTCTAAGAATAAGTGGATGATTCTAAATCAGTCAAAGGCAATTATTAAATTATGCTTTCTAACTACAGCTATTTCCTGAATTTCAAAGTTTTGTGAATTGCGTCCAGGAAGCAGATAATGGATCAGGATTGTAATACTGAATAAATAAGAGCCCATGAAACATTCTAAATGAGAACTTTCCATCTGTCAAAGCCAGCTTGCCTGTTCCCAGTGCTAGAATGCAAAATTGTCAGTTAAAATGACAGATAATTAGCAAGTTTTCTCAACATGCACATAAACAAGTCTCATTTCAACATAGCCTTACATAAATGTCTAAACAGAATAAAAGGATATCCATGATTTCTAAAGAGCCATGTAACAGAGACCGTCTTTACCTTAGTATTTTATTCAGGACACAGCTCAAGTCAGAGGTGGCTGAAAGTTTATGGCCTGAAGTAAAGGACAAGATAAGCACCTTTGATATACAGAAATATAACTAGATTGGGAATTTAAATTCAATACTGAAATATTGGCATGTAGTATCTCAAAATGTTCGTCTGAAAGTGCTAGATAAGTGGAATAAACTGGAGGAGAAAAATGGTCCACAGCCAAAAGAAGCAAGTGTTTTACACATGATGGAATTAGAGCAGATCCGTTCCAGGCTGAGAAAGGGAGTAGCAAACTTGGCTGATTCAGGAAAATAGCAAATTATGTTAGCAGAGAACTATTCCTCCCAAAGGAGAACAGGGAGAAGAAAAAATAATACATGCTACACAAGAGATCAGTTGACCCACGACTGCTATTTTGAAGGGACAACTCTGATTATTTTGTAAGTGCAGAAGAATAGCTATAACTTTTTTAAAAACCAAAAAAAAATTCCCTATCCAATTTCCCTTTGGCCACCAGGGTCCAAAATAATTATTCCATTTGTGTGGAAGGAAAGAATCCATGTGAGTTTCAAGACACTTGCATTTTGTAATACATTTGTATTTAATTGCAAAAAAGTATTCTTCAAACCTTTCTGGTTTTAGGAATGGCAGCAAAACTTACTAAGTTCTACAGTCCTCCCTTGACATGCCTTTTCTAATTTACCATGTGAAAAGAGAAAGGAAAAAGAAAAGGAATATGATGCTTAAAAGTCCATACATACAGTATCTTTATGCATTTTAACGAATGTTCATAGTCCATGTAAACTTACTGACACTGTCAAAAAGACACAAGGGTAAAAATCTGGAGGTAACATTTATATTGGCTCTCTTACTTTCCCATGGGAATCTCAATAATGAAAACTAACTCACATCTGGAAACAACCTTGGATTTAAGCAACGTTAAAAATGGACCATGCAAGCTAAAAACATATACTTTTTTAGGTCTATTTCTCAAGAAGGGAGCTACTCTTCATTTAAAATATACATCCTTAATTATTGCTTTGTAAAACATAAATTATAGTTTAACTCTGTTTTCATTCAGAGCCCTGAACATAAAGACAAATTTAAAAGTAATCCAGAATTTTTGTTTTAAAATTGCAAATTATGCACCATGAAGTTTTGCTCTACAGCTATGTCACAAACTATAACAGATGTGTTTTACCTCTGTTTAAATATTTAGTCAGCAAACTAAAGGGCTAAAAAGAGAAGGCCAGAGTGATTTAATTCTTAAATCAGGGTGGTCTATTGGTAACTTTTGGTACCATTGGTGTTGCTGTGGGAACAAAAATGAAACCAGGTGCCATCAAATTCAAGTTAAAGATTTTGTGCTTTTTTTTAAACAATCTTAAACTAAGTTTCCATAAACTCTTTAACTGATACTACTACAAAAATTGACTATTTTATAACAAGAAAGGAATTATAAGTTATCCATAGACCATCAAATTCTACCTGCAACAAATTTAAATTGATTGGCACCTATTTTTTATAAATAAGACTGTTATAAATTTACATCATATTCACCAAAATACAGTATATATTGGTATTACACTTCTTTACTAAGCTAAAGTAAAGCCATTGCATAAAGGTTTTACCAGATTTAAATTTAATCTTACATTTTAAACTATCTTCTAGTCTAAATAATGTTTTGTTTCAGCAATCAATCACTGCATTGGACTTGTAAAAAGAAGAACAAGATAGAAGTTTAATATTGTCCAGACTATAAGGTTTTATCCCACTTTGTGATTAAAACTTTGAAAATAATCTTGTTCCCCCCAACCCCTCTCCCTGCATTTTAAAGCATACTATGTTACAAACATGGATATTTGCTGACATAATTTCTACTTGTGATTTTATCAAATCAGTTTTCTGTTAGAAATACTTAAAAAACCACTGATGTATGTTCTTATTTAATGTAAATTTGCAAATGACTGCTAATATTTGTTTTTATAGACAATCACAAAAGTCACATGCCCATTAATAGATAATCTAATATTCAACTGCATTTACAGAAAATACCTGGCAAATTTGAAATTAATTGAATAATAATAATTCAATTAAAATTGTTGCATATTCTTTAGATGTATACATACGTGCCATCAAATCAGTCAACTCCTGGCAACTATATGGACTTTGTGCAATTTTCTTGGCAACATTTTCAGAAGTAGTTTACCACTTAATTCTTCCTAGGGCCAAGAGGGAGTAACTGGCCCCACAGTACCTAAACAATCTAAACTACTATTCCCTTGGCCTCTAAACTTGCATTGGTAACCAAAAGAAAAAACAGCACAGTCCAGAATTAAGAACAGAAAGAAACAAGGACGACCTCCCAAATATAGAGAACGTACCTTGTAGATGAAAAACTAAAGTCAAGTTTATGATAAACATGAAGACATCCATGAAATTTTCTTGGCAATATAGGCAGGATTAGCACTAAGATTTTTTTTTTTAAATTTCCAATCTAATTCCAAGTTCTGGGATCTCCTGAATGGCATATTTTCCAAGAACTTTCATCTTAGCTTTTTTCTTAACTTTTTGTTATCAATCAGCCTAAGCTTTACTGTAATTTAAAGAATGTCATTACACAATACTATGTTCCAACCAATGGAGATAATATGACTTTTTTCTGAACTGAATTTATAACACAAGAGAGGCTCTATCTGCCAAAAAATAGGCAACTAAAATGCATTTCAGTTCCAAGGAACAAATAAAACACCACACACTTTGGTTTAGAAGCCCAGTGTAAGCAGGTTTTTCCAACACCAGCAGCAAGTATGAGTTCCAATAGCCCAAACCAGGCCTGGGAAATAACTGTATGAAACATATACTGTGATACATCAATATAGATATATTATTTAGGATTTGATAGCGCCTGATATCACTTGAACTGCAATAATAAATTTGATTTTTTAAAAAAAATCATTACTTTATTTATGATAAATAAAAACATATAATTAGAAGGAGCGTCAGAATGATAAAATTATGGAATACAGGAGTTCATCAGACCTTTAAGATAATCTTGTTCAATCCATGACTACCACATCTTAATAGATGGCCTTCTAGTTTCTATTAAAATACCTCCTGTGAATGAGGAATGCTGTTGCCATTAATTTTCCCTGTACCTAACCAAAACATATTTCCTATTAAGTTCATTATTTATTGTCCTATCTTCTGGAACAATTCTAAACATCTGGTCTTGTCTGCAAATTTATATTCATATTTTCTAATCTCATCCACTTCATTCATAAATAAGACAACAGGACACATCCTAGAAGACCTGAAGCTCTAACTCAACATTTATATCCAGCTTAACATGCAGCTACTGATTTTTGTTGCGTTATTCAACCATATAATGGTAGCACAGTCCAATTTACTTTTTCTCACCATTTCTATTAGGATATCAGGGAAAATTTTGTTGGATATTTTATTGAAGTCAAAGTACGAATTGTTTACTACCTCCCTTGAACTTTTGCAGTTCATATTGCAAAATCATTTTTCCTTGCAGTTTGTCCCATCTAGAGATTTTAGTCTGTCACAACGTAAATATGCATGTTGCAGAGCAACCTTAAACCATTTGATGTATTTCATACTTTTATTTCTAACTTTTCTTTTAGACAAAGCAAGCTGGCTTATTACCACACAATAATAATTAGCATTAAGCAAGATTTATTGAGCAATTTAACCACAAAAATTGTTGCATCAAATATATCTTCAACAAAGCTTAAAAATGTCAGGTTTCAATCCAAAGTATACAACAATACAAAAGGAGACCTCTGTTGACATCAGAGAATGAATAAACTCTTAACCATTGCTAGAGTGTCTTTGAAATTAATAGCCCCAGCTTAAACATTT
Source organism: Tropidonophis doriae (assembly GCA_026931265.2). NCBI lineage: Eukaryota > Metazoa > Chordata > Lepidosauria > Squamata > Natricidae > Tropidonophis > Tropidonophis doriae. Next base: position 7,136 of record JAPKID020001720.1, read on the forward strand.
TCCTATTAAACATCCTGAAAATAAATGAATAGAACCATGGAACTGTTCTTTTTTCAGATTAGCACTTGCAAGTATTTGAAATATGTAACAAAAATATACAGTATTACATGAAATTTACCATCATTATACTTCCTTTACAGTTATTTTAGTTAGGGTTTCAAGTTAAGTCGCTGGCGTGTAATTATGAAATTATTGTTCTGATCCTCTGCTTACTTTGAAAGTGATTAATCAAAGTCAGAGAAAGCCAACCATCAAGTCAAGTATGTTTCAAATTTCCTATTCAAGGATAAAACTAAAAAGATGAGCTAATTTTGTTTTAATTAAATCCTCATTTAGAAGTTTGAAATAAATGTTTTCTATTTAGGTTTCAATTAGACTTGAGTTGTAGTCCAGATTTCATATATTCTTTCCTTCTGCTACTCTATTACACATTCCCAATTATGTTTTCCTAAATATACACACAACTCCATAAAAGATTTCAAATATTTTTGTCTAGATTTAGTTAACAATATACATTTTAAGTCCCACAATTAAGGCTGTTTCCCAGAATTGCAGAAACCTGGGCTAAGGCTCAGGTTTGTAAACTCAGTGAAAAATTCCTGCCTAGTCAATTATATTTCTTTTCAGACTGGCATGCATTTTCCCATTTAAAACAGGAAAGAGGAAGAAAGACAAAGAAAGCCCCAGCCAATCTGGAAAACGATTGTGCTCTGGGCAAAATCAGTTTCAAACACCAAAAACTTTAGGAAAGAAGGTGGGGCGGGGGGGGATTCCTTTCTCACCACTCAAGCTTCTCTATAACATCATATGAAAAGACAGGAGTGTCTTTATTCTTTCATTAGAACAAAGTATGGTATTTGCCAAACTTAGTGTTTCTCCAGTGTATTTGACTGGAGTCAGGTTCCCATGCTCCAAAGACATCTGTGAAGGATGCTTCTTTTTTTTTTTTAACTTCTTCCTGCCTAAATCTAGGAAAGGACTCTAGGTGAAAGTACATTATGGATGTATGTTAAACGCAGTTTGTACAGATCTATGCAAAAAGACATGTTATAATATTTTCATTTTGGATGCAAGCATTAAAGGAACGCATAGTGCAGTAAAGCATGAAGTTAAATGGTGGTCCCAATTACTAATAAATCATTTAAAGTTCTACTGTACTTTTAAAAATTTTCTGAGATTTCTCAGTTCTAATCAGAATAAGCTTAACATATTTTTTAAAATAATAAATGCATCCTCAAAGTTAAACTTTGCTGTTTTTATGGAATTTTGTGATGTAGACCTCACAAGGTGATCAATAAAAAAAATCAGTATACTGTTGATCATGCTCCTCTATTGTTTTGAATTGATTGAAAAGTGGAATATATGTCTCTTTTTCCATAAACATTAACTCCAAGCCTGCTTTGCAGTAGCCTCTTCAAAAGCAATTAACCTCCCTAGAGGAATCAGGGGTGGATCAATGCAGGAATTATAATGTGAGTAAACAATCTGCAGTGGAAGCTTTATAGGAAATTACAATTTCAGGTGCAATGGTCTTTGTAGAACAAAGGTAAGAATATACTTTCTTATGTTTCAATTACCAATCATGTTATATATTACTCAGCATTATCTTAGGAATTTGGAAGAACATCTAGTTGTCGAATATTACTCCAATCATAAAAAGGAGGGGGGGTTTAGAAAACTACAGCCAAAAGTCTTCAAAGATAACATTGTTTTTCCTGCTCTTTTATTAGGATACCAGTTTCCAATGGAAAGCCCCGAACTAGGATAAAGCTATAAAGCAATATAAACAACATCAAGAATTCTGGAGAAAGGCAGCTGCTTGTAAGATACACTGGAAAGAAACTAGTGATCACAAGCAGATTAGTCCATGGTGGCAGTGACACAAGCTAAGCAGGAGGTATGGATAATCTGGGTAAGTGCCATGGAAAAATAAATATCATGATTGGACTTCAGGCAAATGGAAACATTTCAAATTGGCTTCCTACAGTATTCTGTGGAACATATGATGTCCACATGTCCATTACCAACAACTTCAGCACAGAACACAATAAAAGGCAAATGCTGGATATATTTTCAAGATATTGCATTACAAGTCTTTCTCAAGACAAAAAAAAAGCATAAATTAGGGGAGGGGGCAAATTTGCAATACTAGCTTGCTTATACAAAAGGCTGGCAATCTTTTCTTGGAGCACCACCAGGGTTGAAGCCTTTTTGGAAAGCTTATGTGGGTGTAATTTAAAGGATAAAGGAAGGAACATTAAAAGTTATCCCAGAGTTAGGTTCCAACTGGGCTTCAGAGGCCTCCCCTCTATTTTTTGCTATGCTAAATACTTGCAAGGTTGATACAGATTCTATATCCCTTAATTCTTGGTATAGAACATGTATGAATGTTTTATATTCAGAGACAATGCATATATGAAATTCATTCATCGAAGTATACTTTGCCATTTTGCGTTTTTCAAAATTATCCATGCGGGAACTGTATGAATGGAATGTTTTTGTGTGTATATGCACACATAAATACAAACACACGCATGGATATACATATGCTTAAGAGCATGTTGAAGTAGAACGTGTGTTTTTATTATCAAATTTGTCTATTAACATGACCACTGAAATGTTAAATGTATGCAGTCATTAACCTTAACATCAGAAAATGCCTTACAGTCAGAAAAATGGCCAAATAGGTGATTCCCTGTCCAAATTTAGACTGCCATAATATTTCTCTTCAAATACTTTTCTCCCAATATAAAGGCAAAGGTAAGCAACATAGTTCGAGCAGAAAATTGCTTGGGGAAAAGAAAGTGCAAGTGGAAAGAATTTCAGCTTTCATTATTCATGCAAATGTTGTTCAAGACAAATACCCAGTCCAGTCTTAGTTTAAACATAATCCATATTTAAGCAGCTGTCATTACATCTGCCTGAGCCCTGAAGTTTGTTTTAATTTAGAACATGGCACCAAAGCCTCCAACAAACTAGCAGAGTGCAGTGGTTAAGATTTTGGAGTAGCATGAAGAGGGCCCAAGTTTGTGAGCTACCCTCAGCCACAGTAGTTCACAAGGTGACTTTGGATCAATCACTGCTTTACACACTAATGACATTTATATAATTCTCACCACAAAGAAAAAAAAGGGATCGTTACTATGTATGCCTACTTTGAACTATAGAAGGAAAAGTAGAATATAAACCTAAATTAATCTTTAAAATCTATTACAAAGCAAACATTTGCAGAAACATGAATAAGTTTTACAACCAGTTTACAGCACTCTGATTGCCACCTCTTTTCCAGCCATGACAATATGTTCATTTTATATAAAGAACTGGTATATATCCCCATACCCATAGCCCTACAGTTCTTTTAACAGTGTCTTTCAATCCAAAATCCTTTCCTTACCTTTGCACAAATTTTAGCACAACTCCTTGAGTAGCTAGTGTGTGGTTAGAAAGAGGAAGCTATGCTTGTTTGCATGGAATCTGCTATTTCCGCCCCTGCCAAAACACTTGTTTAAAAAGTCATGTAATATCTCTATTAGACTGTAAATGCAATTGACAAGGAAATGGCCTACTGACAAAGCATTACCTTTGTGGCAGCGCCAACCAGCCTACAGCAAAATAGCATACAGAATAACTTCAGCATGCATTCCCAAGTAACAAAACAGTGTTTTACATAAATACCACAGAATCTAAGCAAGATCCAGAAAAAGCAATGAAAGTTTGCCCAAGCTTTCATGCTTGCCTGTATCAATTGAATGTCTTAACTAAAACAAAATAGAAAAGCATCTACATATGTCCAGGAATCTTATGAAGTTGGATCATATAACACTGGGAAAACTATCGCAACTGAAATCTGTGTATTTCTTCTTAACCACTGTAACAACTCTCTAATAAAAATTAAGAAGAACTATGGGATATCAAATATACAAAAGAATATTAACTGCACACAAGCCCTTAAAGACCAGAACACAAATTATTAACAAGAACATGTGTTCCGTGTAAAACAGAATTGTTTTTTGTCCTTTAATACATTTGATTACAAGGATTAAAAAGCTTCACAATCTGTCAGTTTAGAAAATTGATTCTTTAGTTAAAAGTAGCTATTTCATACTAAAAGAAATGCTTTTAATATAATTCTTTTCATTTACTGCTTTTTATAAGCAATTATGTTGAAATTATAAGCAATTATGTTAAAAGTATTCCAGATATTCTCAAGAAAATATTTTATTTATTTCATTTATAAGCCACCCCTCTCACAAACAAGGCAACTCTGCATAGCTTAAGGTGAAGGTAAAGGTTCCCCTCACACACATGTGGTAGTCATTCCCAACTGTCTGAAGACGTCTCTGTGATCATGTGGCCGTCATGACTAAGCACCAAAGGCGCATGGAACACTGTTACCTTCCCATCAAGGGTGTTCCCTATTTTTCTACTTGTATTTTTTACATGCTTTCGAACTGTTAGGTTGGCAGAAGCTGGGACAAGTAACTGGAGCTCACTCTTGTTAGGAAACTCACTGTAAGGCTGTTAAGCAACACTGGGGACTCAAAACTCCGAACTGCCAATCTTTCTGATTGACAAGCTCAGTGTCTTAGCCACTGAGCATCCCTCTGCGTAGCTTACAAACAGTAAAAATATGAATATAGAAGCAACTACAATTACAATTGTTGTACTATATAAAATATTTTTTATTAAATGGAAGTGTTGTTTTATCATTACAGACAGTATCTAGCATTATTGTGAATGTCTCTGTTTCTAATATGTCTTATTATGAATTGTTGGTTTGTACTGGTCCACTAGTTTAGACAATGCACTGACCAATAAACTATGATTTACAAACCACAGCTGCTAGATTCATACAATACAGTCTGTTCCTACTATTGCAATCAAGCATTTTCCTTACTAGTAGGAAACAAGTACAGAAACTAAATGTTAAAAATAACATTTTTAACAGCCCAAGTATTGATTTAAAGCTTTTTCCCAATGATAAAACAGTAGGTGTTTAATTCTGAAGGATTTTTCTCCTTATACTATAAAGAAAACCATGCTTCCTCAGGAAATACTTTTAAAAATGTGATGAGACTTACACAAATGATTTTGGAAGAAATAATGGCCCAACTGAAAAATCTGAAGTCTTCAGTTTAGAATTTAAAAATATATAAAGTTCTTCTCTCTCTTTCTCACTATGCTCTGTTATCCATTGTTTCAACATCCTTGTGTGAAACATAATGACATCTAAAGGATGTGCTTTGGCTTGAGAAAGTAGCTGCAGTTTAATATCTGAGACTACTGACAATTAGTCTCCTTTCTAATTATGAATCAAATAATGTTGCCTATCAGCTCAAGAAAACAGAACTTGCCACTATCACCTCCATCTACCTTTAAAACACCCATAATTGTTTATCAGCTATGATATTTAAAAACTGTGCTGAATGGGTAAAATTACTGTCCCTTATGACAGTAAGGTAATTGACCTCCTAAATGCCAAAATTAGCTAACACCTAAACAAATGTCAAAAAGGAATCAAAACAATAAAAATGGCATTTAAAAAAATAGTTACACACTTAAAATGTAATACACAATTTAAAGCAGCAATTATTTTTCCTAACCAATGTTTGAAAACTTTCCTTTATTTAAATATCATAAGCATAAGCATAGCATAAAATACTTTAACACCCTCTGTCACTGTAACAATTGTATAAAATGCAGCTTAGCCAAGTACTGCTTCTACTTTTCAATGAAAACAGCTTACAAAGCTATTATACAAAAACTCACAATTTCTGTTTCTTACCCTCATTGGATGAATATCAGCATATGGTGGCTTTCCTTCAGCCATTTCTATTGAAGTAATACCAAGGGACCAGATGTCTGCCACACAGTTATAACCAATTTCTTGTATTACTTCTGGAGCCATCCAAAATGGAGTACCTATGACGGTATTGCGTTTTGCCATTGTATCCTGTAAAACAATTATTTAACTTAACACCAAATGTGCAGCATTTTTGGACTGACGATAGCTCAACACGCTCATATGCATGAAAAGACAATCATATCAGCCTCTGTAATCATGAAGCATCCCCAAACTACTGAACTTACAGTTATCAGCAACAAACATCAGTCAAAGGTTTTTCTTTACTAGTTTATCACTCAAAGGTTAAAATCAATTTGTTCAATAGAATCCTGCACTAAACTGTTTACATTGTGATCATTAGCAATAGCAATAGCATTTAGATTTACCCTGTTTTCCCAAAAATATGACCTCCCTAGATAATAAAGCCAATCAGGCTTTTGAATACTTGTGCTAAAATAAACCCTTCCTAAAAATATTGCAACGCAGCAGCAGCCATGAAGTGATCACCCTCACCGCCTCATGTACCTCAAAAATAATAAGACCTCCCCAAAAATAAGGCCAAGTGCTTATTTCAGGGGTCAAAAGAAAATAAGGCCCTGTCTTATTTTGGGGGAAACACGGCACATACCACTCCATAATGTTTTACAGCATTCGCTGAGCAGTTTACAATGTCAACATACTGCCCCCAACAATCTGGATCCTTTTTTTACTGATCTCTGAAGGATGGAAAGCTGACCTTGAGTTGGTCAGGATCAAACTTTTGGCTTTGGGCAGAATTAGCCTGCAGTACTGCATTCTAACCACTGTGCCACCACAGTTTCTCTAACTTTATCTTTTAGAGCGTTATAAAATATATATAGTAAGTTGCACTTTATTCAAAATTTATACAGGAAATCACTATTTGGGTGAACATTGAAAATGCCCCTAAACAACAGCAACTGTATCTAACCAAAAATCTTACTCTTCAAATCCTTCTACATTACAGAAAAAGACTTAAGAAACAATGAACCTAAATCTTCTTTAGAATTATCCTGCTTAGGATTCAAGAGGGCGGCGCGCTTAGGCGCAGCGGCTTTGAGCTCCTGGTGTCACAGCAGAGTTAGGCGAAAACTAATCTATACTCGCAGGTATTAAGTTATTATTAAAGATGGGATCTTCTAGTCGATTTGATATTACCATCGACTTCCAGCAGTCTCATGGCATACCGAGTGACATAGTAAGACTGCCAGGCTCTCCATGGATCGTTGTTTGGCCTGGGAGGCAGTGAAGAGAGCCGAGGCAGAAGTGGGGATGCAGAGCAGGTTTGCTGGTTTGATTGCGGAAGCAGCCTCACAGACCAGCATTGCCAGGCATTTCCTAACCA
>JAPKID020001721.1:0-14342 GCA_026931265.2 Tropidonophis doriae
TGAACCAAGTCTTTAAATTCTGCAGCTGCTATAATCTGAAACCAAGATTCATGCTAAAGGTTACCCAAGTATTAACTGACATGGTGATATGTTTTGTAATATCTCATTTTTTTCTATGGTGATAATTTCTGTATATCTCGTTTCACTTTCATTCTTTATAACTGCTATTGTAATAGCAAATCCTTCATTATTGCATTACACTCTTGATTAAATTGTCTTTCCATTGATATATAATTTTATATCACTACTCAAAAAAAGTGGTATTAGCTAGTTTTGGAAAATATACTTTTCCCAAAAAGGTTTCCACAATTTTGGCCACTACTGTATGTACCACACAACTCCACAACAAGAGATCACTTAAGCTGATGGTAGGAAGCAGCTAAACTTCTGAATTACCTGTAAGAATTTGGAGCGATTCTCCAGCAACAACTTATTGTCCGTCTTGACAGCCTGCTGGAACATGTAGTCGCAGAACTGCTCTCTCACGAAACCCGGGCTGGCCACCAGGACACACTTGACCACGTCAAAGTTAAGGTGCCGCTGAATGGCCTGCATCACTTGCTCGTAAAACCTCTCCAGGGCCCGGTCGTGCTGGGAGCAGTTGCCGCGGCGTTTCCGAGGGATGTTCACCTCGATCTTGGCCCGGGTCAGCGTCATACTGGGGGTGACCAGGCAAACGTGAGCCAGCCCTTCCTGCATCACTACGGCGGCCAGGTCGGCGCTCCAGGCCGGGTCGCAGGCCTGCTCGATCCGCTCCAACACCACGCTGTCCCACTGCTTCTTGGCCAGCGTGAACTGCCGGTTGGGCTCCAGCTCGATGGTGTGGTAAGCGCCCATCTTGACGTACTCGTTCTCCTGGATGTTGGTGCCTTTGACGCGCAGCTGGCAGGCCTGCGAGTCGAAGTCGATGGTCTCCACGCAGAGGGTGAGCGTGGTGCGGATGCGGTTGCTGCCCACGCTGCCCGTGGACGACTCCGTCTGCACCTTTCGGATGGTGGAGGCCCGCAGGCTGTCGCCCTTCTGCAGCAGGTTGTAGGCGTGCCACATATCCTCGGGGTCCTCGGGGATGAGCGTCACTTGCCCGGCGTTATCCTTCTCGATGTCCTTCCGCACCAGCTTCATCGTGGCGGCGGGCAGCCCGGGATCAGCCAAAAAGGACGCCGCCGCCGCCTCCTCCTCCTCCTCCTTTCTTCTCAACTGGAGGCCGACCGACCCAGCGACCAGCCTCGAAGACTCAGCAACGACCGCCCCGGGATGGGCAATGCGGCCGGCCTCCGGAGCCCTAACAAAGCCACGGAGGCGCCTGGCTCGCGGCCCAGCGGCGGCCTTGGATTGCTTTGTGGGCTCTCCGGCGCGGTTCCTCTCAGCCCCTCATTGAACGGCTGCCATGGAGGGAAGCCATGGTCGAGGGAAGGGGAAGCGCCAAGCAGGAGGAGGAGGAGGAACAGGCTAGGCCAGGCCCGGGGCGGAGCGTAAATGGGACACGAATCCTGGAGAGGGGAGTGGCGGGACACAAGGCAAAGGCTGGTTGGCTGCCCGGCGGAGCTCCGCCGCTACTCTCCCTGCCGCGAGAGCTGCGGAAGGGAAGGGCTTCCCTTCGGCCGCTGACGTGATTAAGCCGGGTTCCGTTAGGGAGAGAGAGGTTGGGGCCTCGGCTTGGCGGCGGGAGACCATAGTTGCTGGGCGCTTCCCGCCTAGGTCATACTTTAAACGGCGCGCCGTAATGTGGCCCTCATGCCTCTTGCGCCGTGTCTGCAAGCCTTTGATTTGAAAGTAGAAAGAGGCGTTGGGGACGTAAAAAGATGAGCAAATGAATCGGTTTTAATCCCCCAAAAGCTTAAACCTGGTTTGTTTAACTGCCCGCATTTTCCGGGGCTCGCCTCGGTTTATACGGCAACAGGCTTCTTTAAGGGGTACTTAAACCAGGTTGGGAGTTGGCGTGATCCGTGAGCAGCTCTGCTGGGCCAGGTTTTCAGGGAGTTTATGCACTGAGGTTCACGTCCGTTTCATTTGGAAAGAAGAGCAACTGGCCAACGCAGGGAGAGGCTCGGTGCAATAAAAGCTGTCTTTTAAAATGCAACATAGAATCATTTCAATATTCTAAGCCTCCCTCTTTTCTCACCCGTTTTCATAAACGGGACTTGAGGCGCAATATGTACGTTGGGATGGGATTCAGTGAGAAAGGTTGGATAGGTGTGGGGTTAGGTGAAATCCAGCAGGTTCTGGAGAACCTGTAGCAGAAAATTTTGAGTAGTTCGAAGAACCTGCAAATGCCAACCGTGGCTGGCCCCAGAGTGGGGTGGGAATGGATATTTTGCAGTATCCTTCCTCTGCCACGTCCACCAAGCCACACCACGCCCACCAATTCATGCCCACAGAACTGGTAGTAAAAAATAAATAAATTCCACTACTGGATTAAATGACCATTTAATTGCTTGTGGAACTTAGTTTAATAATAATGTGTATTTCCTTATTGGTCAGGGCTCATTAGTGCTTAAGGCCCAAATGGAAGTTGGTGGTGGGTAGTAATTGGAAGGAGCATATTTCTAAGAAAATGATTTTAAAGTGATCAGACACCCCATCAGTCACATAACTCTTAACTCTCCTGCTATGCCCAGATGGAAATTGAGAGTCATCTTTACCACAGCACAAGGGTGGTACATATTTTATGTGTTAGTTATTTGAAACTGGAAACTAGTCACGGAAAGTAAGGGTGGATTTTCTATGAATGGCTCACTGATACTCAACGCTATTATTCCTTACGTATGTACAGGAAGAAAAGTCATTACAGAGGAAACGATCCACAATTTTTTAATTTGAGCAAGTTTAAGAGGGTTGGGGGGGAGAGGCCTTTATGCCATTCGAATAATGGAATGCATTGAATTTCCAATTACACATACATTGCTTTTATGTGGTTCTGTTGGTTATGGCTTCTGACTTCCAGAAGAAATTAATGGTGATTCATTGCCCTTCCCCTTTATGTAACAGAGCAGGATCCAAAATTAAAACTTATAATTAATAGTGTCCATGCCATTGCAATGTATACATTTTTTCAGTGATATAAAATGAGGTAATCTCTAGGACGGAAGCATGATGATTGAATATAGGAATATATGAAAAAGACATATATTAAGTATATAGAAATACTGTTTGCTCTTACATTTTCATGTAACTTTGTTAAGATGATTGAATCTGTTGAAAACCTTTGAATTTGGTTTTTATATAAACATATCAATGTAATCACTAGTAGTTATACACAAAATTTTGGGTTCAGTTTTTACTGGTCTTTGTATAAAGGGATGATGCCAACATAATCTTATAGCGTTCTCTACTTTCGGGATATTTCATGACAGTACATGTCTTATTCCAAATAGCATCTGGACAGAAAGCTATTTGAAGTGTTCTGTTGTTACATTTACCTAACATTTGAAAAAGACATATTAGCAGTAAGGGCAGTACATCATATGATACCAAGTAGATGCTGTTCTAATTACTGTGTTTAGTGCTTTTTCTACAAGCCTTCATTCTGGAAAGCCTTACACGGGCATTGTGCAGCAACAGGAATGTGTTGGATTATGATTCTGTAAATTATGTACCTAGGTTGTTGACCTTGCTTCTTTACGTAGTTCTAATATTCCAGAGATGATTTACAATACCACTGTTTATTGAAAACCGAGACTGCATATTATGGGAAATGTATTGGGCATTATTTCTGTGACTTTATCAAAAGTTTCATGTGAATGATACATAGTGACAGTGTGTTTAAATTTACTTTTGCTATCATTGGGAACTCAGACTTTTCATTGGTTGCTTCATCTTGCTAAGTTTCTGTTGAATTGCGTCAGAAACAAGAAATATATCTGAATTCCCACTTTGTCTCTAGAAGCAGGAAATTGAAAAGGTCCAAGAACAAGCATTCAACTCATGAAATCAGATTGCATATTACAGGAAGAAAGCACTTGAGTTTTTTGTTAGAAAGCTACAAGCCTTGTTATTCTTCTGCTGGGTAACTTAATTGTTCAGGAAGTTAGGGATACAGAGGAAAGGTGTGATCTGAATCTGTTTGTATGAAGAGGAAAAGAGAGAAAAGCAATCAGAATTTCTATTGTATAATACTTTGAGGAAGCAGAATTAAGATCAGTATTGCTGTGCATGGTACCAAATCATGCCTGTGGCAGAAAACCCCAGAGTATTAGCTGTTAGTACATATTCTCGAGCTCTGGCATGATCTCTTTTTATGTGCTGTGCATTTTCAGATGGGTCTTTTTTGTCACAAATAAGCATTTAGATTAATATTAATACTTTTACTACTAACCATGCATGTATGTCTTTATGGTGTGTATTCATATATTGGATTCTAAAATGGGCATATGGTGCCAATTGGCACTAGTTCAATTGTGGTACATCATTTCATAACTGCTGAAGCTCCATGATCTCCTGTCTATATGTAGGGCCCAGAAACATTAGAAAGTTTCTGGACTCTACAAATATTCTCAAGGCCTTTTGAGAATATAGAAATAACAAATGGCAGTAACCCAGTGATTTAGAATAAGAAAAAAAATCACATAAAAACTCAGAAAAATAAAGGGCATTCTGGAGGCTAGACTGGATGCTGGAAACAACTTCCAAAGATTGCTTTCTTTGCAGTGAATGTTTATCACCAATTCTATAGAACACATTTTTGAAATTTCAAATATTCCCATCTCCCATTGTGTTGGAATGAAAAAGTCTGCAAATGCACATCACATCTTCCATTCTCAGATTTTGGGGTCATTGTTAATTGCATTTGATAAATGTTTGTGAATCCTAGTGAAAAGTATCATTCATTTATTATTCAAATTGGTTGTCCTAAGAGCATTCCTTTGGTAAAGACCCATGCATTTAAATTCATCTAAATTTGTAAGCCCACTTGTTTAAATAAAGAGAAAAAAGTGAGGCTTGTTAAGTAAAATATCAGTAATCTAGATTATATAATTCAGCATTTATTTTCTTTTGATAAGTATGTTGAAATCTGTTCAGAAAACAATCTGAAAATCATTTTATGCAAATAGGGATTTTCTGAACCCCCAAGTTAGGCAAAAAGATGTAAAAAGAATGATTTGCAAAGAATTAATTACAAAATATATTAAATCATTGTTATATTGCAATTTTCAATTTATGAGATTTTTTTAATTATAATAACATTTTCCTTGTTGCCCTGTTACCTTTGAAATATGTACTAAAATATCTAAAATATAAAGGTAGTTTTGGCTGTTTTAACATACTACAGTCCGTTCGTCGTTGTCCTCCTCCCCTGGTAAATTTATGATAAATTTGGTAGATTTCATGGTAACTTTGAGAGCCATTTTGGTGCAGTGATGAAGGCATTAGGCTACAAACCAAGAGACCATGAGTCCTAGTACCGCCTTAAACATAACACCAACTGAGAGTAACTCCCTTTCTCTCAGCGTTAGGAAGAAGGCAATGGCAAGCCACTTCCGAAAAACCTTGCCAAGGAAACTGCAAGGACCTGTCCAGGCAGTTGCCTGGAGACAAGATTGACTCAGAACCACCAAATAGATACACTTCTTTTATTTGATTAATATTTTTAATCAAAAATAATCCACCAGAAAGGTGGTTCTACATATACAAATCCATATTTTTTTCATTCTTAACACAGTAAAAAAGAAAGTCATTAAGAAAATACTGACTGAGCTAAGTTTCCAAGAACAATAAAAATACTCAAGCTCATTATAATCTGCTATCGTTTGTAGTATATGAAAGGTCAAATTTGATGATGTACTTGGAGGACACTCTATTTCTGCTGACTGGGTGTTAATTTAGACAGACTTCTTATTCTTATTTGGCGGGGGGGGGGCAATACCCCCAAAATCCAAAATTATTATTTAACTTGTCATTGAAATAGAAATTATTTGATTAATAGGGAAAAAATAGTTCTAAGTAGCATGATTAAAAGAGATGGTGGCATTCCATAGAAATCTGTTATGCATAGTGTTGTTCACATTTAGACAGATTAACTACAGCATTTTAGAAAAAAAATATTTCAGTAGAGCGCATTGACCATTAGGCTGCTTCTTCAAATAACTTCTAAGAAAGGTATTATTTGAGATGGTAAGTCTAGAGCAAGGGTATGTCAGACTCGAGGCCTGCAGGCTGGATCCAGCCCATGGGGTGTTTAGATGTGGCCCATTGAACCGCCCTGGAAACAGTGAAGGACTAGCCCACAATGCCTCTGCCAGCAAAAACTGAGCTCAAGAGGCTACATGCGGCCCTCCCAGGCTTCGTTTTCAACTGCGAGGGCATCCTGCTGCCCTCTGCCAGCGAAAACAGAGCTTGGGGCCCCTGCACACAGCCCAAGCTGTGTTTTCGCTGGCAGAGGGTAGCAGGATGTGTCATGGCCAAGAATGGAGTTCATGAGCCTGTTTTCACTGGCAGAGCACTTGGGCCACCACAGACGTCTCCGGCATGAGTGATGTCAAGATGGCCACATCCATCCTGACCACCCGAGGTCAAACAAAATCCTGATGCGGCCCTCAATGAAATTGAGTTTGATCCCCCTGGTCTAGAATAAAACAAACCTTCAGAGAATTTGAATGCCTGGGAATGCTAGTAGTTGTTTTATTATCATGTTGACCTTATAAAAATTACAATGGATTATGCTTGGAAGCAGAATTTGGTCATGTATGTAGGTTTAATACAAACTATATTGGCTTAATCAGATCTGAATATGATAACATTCCATAATGTCTTGCCTTAAGTTAGTTCAAAAGTTGCAATGGAAAAGATAGAGTATTTGATCCTTGACATTTATAGTCAATTGTTTAGAGGAAGAAAAGTTTGGAATGCAGGGTGTATTTCAGGCCTATACTTGGTCATTAAATTTGTTTATTCAGCTTTCTACAAATATGCTTGACCCTTGGTTCCAGAGACAAGAATGGCAAGGAGTACATTTGCAGAAGCTGCGTGGTGTTCTAGCTGCACACTTTGAGAAACTGATTTACAATTGTGGTTTCTTCTTGTTTAGAACATACTTAGAATATTGTAAGGTGCTGTTCGTAAGACTGTTGAAGATTTTTTCTTGTTGCCCATCTGGGTTTTATATATATTCATATTATTCTGGGATTGAAAGGTTTACATGGATTGGCATCTTTTTGCAGGTTTGATGCACAATATTTTAATCATTAGATAAAGATCTTTAGCCTTTGCATAAGAGATGATCAACCTATTTTTGGTTTGGGATTACACTTCTTTCTAGTCAAATTTTGAGGCTGCAGGAGGTATAGTTGTGATGAAGTGAAATAAGGGGATGAAGTCTCCTTTTGGTCCAAGAAGGAAGGAATATAAACAAAATTTGTATTGTCGGTATTTTTTTTTTAATCTTTGGGGAAAAAAGTATCTCTGAAATTTAGTAATTTCTTACCAAATGTTAAGGATGGCAGGAATGGTAAAATTAATTGAGAGAGGTTGATTTCACTACAAGAGCTGCAAGCGAGTCATTTCTACTCTAAAGCTGTAGGTGTTTAAGGTGCTACTTGGCACGATGTTTATTTTGATTTATGTTGTTTTATTTAGCAAAAGTATATTTTTTCCTATCTCATTAACTGACCAATGTACAACAATGCATTATGCTAAGCTATTGAGATCTAAAGGGGACATGGTGGCTCAGTGCTAAGATGATGAGCTTGTTGGTCAGAAAGGTCGGCAGTTCAACGTTTCGAATCCCTAGCACCGCATAATGGAGTGAACTCCTGTTACTTGTCCCAGCTTCTGCTAACCTAGCAGTTTGAAAGCATGTAAAAATGCAAGTAGAAAAAAATATGAACTGCCTTTGGTGGGAAGGTAACAGCATTTGTGTGCCATTGGCATTTAGTTATGTCAGCCACATGACCACGGAGACATCTTCGGACAGCGCTGTCTCTTTGGCTTTGAAATGGAGATGAGCACTGCCTCCTAGAGTTGGGAATGACTAGTACACATGTGCGAAGGGAACCTTTACTTTTATTGAGATACAAAAGTGGTCCTTTTCAGACTGTCACTACATTTAGATACATGTTTGTTAGGTTCTAAAGTTATTTGTAGAAATGGGAATGTGCTGAGTTTGGAGCTTTGATTAATATTAGGAAAATATGTTAATGCATATCATAAAAATTGTGTTTTTTTAAATTTACTAGTGTTTTTTTTAATTAGTACCACTGCATTTAATACATTTCCTTGAATAATACTTTAACCTTTTATTTATATTAATGTTATTATCAATGCAACATTCTTTGGAGAACTGCAACTTTTCAGGAGTTCCACAGTTTATATGGGCATTATCATGGAGGCAGATCACTGGAGAAAGAAAGTATTTCAGCGATATAATAATGATTTACACATGTATGTAAGCTAAGGAGAAGATTCTACCTATACAATTTCTGTTGAAATCTTCCTTGCTCCATTGGTAGCAGAATCAGTTCTGTTATCATGCTTCACCCAAATCAATACTGGAACTAGCCAGGGATTCTAGCATAACCTTGGAAAGAAAACCAGGTCCTGCAGACTTTAGCATTTACGTCTCTACATAGCAGTTCCCCAGCTTCAGATTGTATGTATCTCTTGGCCTTACATTGTAATATAAGAACTCCTTGTTTCTCAATAGCAAATGTGTTTGATCCTTGTGTATTGTTACAGGAATGGACAGGTTGAACTTAGGTCCTTCTCTTCTGAGTGTGTTGGCTTTCATTCTCACACCTGCCTTCCTTCTTGCTTGAAGTGGGTGTGAAAAATTTGTTTCCAGTTGACTACATGTGGTTTAATAATAACGTCTAGAGCAGGAGTGTCAAACTTGTGGCCTATGGGCTGGTTGCAGCACATACTGGACCTGTCCCCGCTCGTTTTAGCAAAGGGGTGCTGATATCCCACGTGACGCCATCATGATGACACAAGTTTGACACCCCTGATCTAGAGTGTGGGGTTTAAGATGCATATAGTTATCTTCAGGAGCTGATAATGGATGGAATAGGGAGGAAGGGACGGAGTTGGAGCTGTCCAGGTCATGAGAGGAAGGAATTGGAGTTTCTGAAAAGCTAGAGCTAGCTAGACTAAAGCTAGCTAGGACAAGCTTTAGCATGGCTCCTAATGCTTTTTAATCATAGCATATATTATTTTTAGCAAAAGGAGGTTTCTTAGGGTAAGTAAACATATTCTTACAATTAGAAATTGTTCTGTAAGCATCCTAAGTAAAACAAAACAACAACAAACGAAAAATACTAGCAACAATGTCAAATTGAAAGTAACCCCCCCCCCCGCCCCCCCAGTTATTGCTTCTGGTCACACAAACAGGAAATCTAATAATCTTAACTTAATATATAATCTTGAACTGTCAACTTTTTAAAGAATCTGCTTGAACAAGAGTAATTTGAATGTCAAACTCTAGAGCAGATCTAAATATTTACACTAAACTGGATAGTGTAGTATAAAGTATATATTTCTTTGCCCCATCCTGTTCTAAGGAAATCACACCAGGATCAAGATTTTGGACATCTGGGGAGGAAACAGCCATCTGAACATGGCTTTCCTGAGAAGAGAGCTGATGATTGTGCCTGAATGAAAAGTCAGTGATGGACCATTGCTTCCAGATCTTCAGGATTCATCTCTTGCAAGGAGAAGACTTATGATTGTTCACAAATACTCCACATGTTTGCTCCTTGTGAGGAGATCACAAGACAACTCCCTAGTGTGTTTAGAGCCATTCAAGACAAGGGAATGGCACCTTTGCTTAAACGTAGTTGACGCCTTTATGGACACAGGGTTTATATGCTTTCTTTCTTAATAATTTTTAGAAATAGCTTATTAACTGCTTTTCAGCTATTAGGAACTTGGAACAAGAAATTTTTTTAACGCACTGGGTGAATTTGCTTCAATTTTTCCTAAAATAATTTTTAACACGACTTTCACAGGTTTTTTTTTTAATAAACAGCAAGAGGATGATTATATTATTGATTTTGGAAGGTTATGAATGGACTAGGAATTAAGATTTTGAAATTATAAGAATCCTTCACATGAAAAATGCTATTGTTTTGAATTAGCGTAAAAAATTAACATAGGTTTTTGAAGATTGGACACTAGAGGGAACCAGAAAGAACTATAGATTCCAGGAGAAACAAAACACTTGCATTACTAATAAGAATGGGGCAAAATATCATTGGGCATAGTGAAGGATATTTGTGAACAATGGATCCAGGAGTTAGAAGTATCTGTCAGTATAGACAGACTGTATTTAAAAGATGGCATGGAAAATGGACAAGCTTTTCCAGATATGCCTGAGACTGCTTTGAAAGTAGATATAAAAATGACAACATGGAACAATTTGGAACAATATGGAAATAAGACATTACAATAGGAGATGACATGCTGAGCCTAAAGGAAGAGTCAAATGCACCATCGCTTATGAGTTCTTTCTCACCCACAAGAGATCTAAGCCCAGCCCACCTTGAATTCCTTTCATTCTTATCTACCCACAATTTACTTTTTGCAGTAGTTAATGGCAGTATCTCACGTATACAAATAAAAAAGAAATTTTAATTGGGTTGATTCTTAATCTTTATGATCACAGTTCATGCAAAGCAGTGTATAAAGAACAATGTTTATTTGCCATAGTGCTCCTTTTGAGAAAGTACAATGTATGAGTGAGAAGGAAAAAAGAAATAAACTCAGAACACCTGGGAGAAGGTGTTCCTAAAGTTGAAGACAAGTCCAGCTGTTAAATGTTAGTCCAAAGGGACAATCACAGTATTGTCTACCGATGAATATCATTGGTAAAGGTGGGTAACCCAAAGAGATGACCCCAGAATATAACTACTGACAAAGTGGTTAAATCTGGAAAAAATATTTCCAGACTACAAGGTTTACTAATTATGTCTATTTAGTACTACTACATGGTAGGCTATTACCATCAACTATGACTAACAGACTCATAGTTAATACAGGATATGTAGAAAAAAGGTTTACTACAGGATGACTCTAGTAGAAATAAGCAGAGAGAGATTGTATTAAAGACAATCCAATATATGTCAAGGCGATATACTAACCTTGGCGAACTGGCTGGGTAAGTGGAAGAAAAAACATAAAACCAAATCTTCCTAATTCACAATTTTATTCATAATTGATGCTTATAGCTTTGAATAGTGAAGTTGCTTTTTTTAGGAATGGCTGAAATATTCCAGATCATACACCAGTTAAAATGTATGTAATGCCATCTCATGTCAAATGCAGCTTCTTGAAAAGTTAGTTTGGATTAAGAATACATAATCTCTTTGGGATCAGTAGGCATATTTCACTGACATTTTAAGGAGACAAACATTGAAGTTATTCCCTTCAATTAAAGTCCCTTGTAATCCTCTAATCACCCCAATTTACTTTTGTTTTCTGTCTGGGTGGGTGGGTACACTTCCAGGCAGAGCATTCAATTGCAGCCACCCATATCTAGTTTTCTTATACGTTATGCAACATTTGTGATCCAGAAACCTCTTGTAAATAAATATGCTACACAATGATAGATAGTTAGATAAAGATATATAGATAGGCAGACAGACAGACAGAGATGAGGAATCCAAGAAGCATTTGCAAGCACAATGGGAACAAAGATGGGTCTATGCATTAAGTCAACTGAAGAGCAATAAGATCAGGCATTTTTCTTGTTAATACACTGTCTACACTCTACTATACATATAGCAATAGCTTAAATGAATTCTACATAGGAGAGGATTGCAACTATCCAGGAAATGTGGAATATTCCATGCTTTGCTTATTGCTATCTTTCAGGAACTGGGAGATGTATCTGATAATGAACAATGCATTGAACTCATTAAGATTCAATCCTTTCAACTTTTGCATGTACTTATTTTCTCCAAGTTAAAGTTTAACAGTAATTTATTCAACTAAGCGTGGGTGGTAGAAAATCACATTTTCCAAGGGTCCAGAAATGGAAAACCATAATGACATAAAACCAACTTTACCACAATTACCGTACCAACAAGGGTGGACCATCACTATAATTTTGAAAGTTAGAATAGTGTGATATATGCATGCAGAGTATTATAATTACTTGGGAAAGCTGAATTACTGTAATTAAGCATTAACATAACTGCTGTATATTCATTCAGAAATAAAGACCTTCCACAAGTGAATGCAATTGAAACAGTCTGCTTACTATATAATTAGCTCATTAAAATAAATAAAATATCTAGAACTTTATGAAAAAAATCATAAAGCTTATGAGGGGGAGGGAGCCCTTTACTTTTTAGGAACAATTTGCAAGTTACTATCTGCCTTTGGAAACATTATTATCCACCCCTGCTTTGCCCATGCATTTCAGTAGAACTACTCTTCAGACCACAACATTCTAAGTAATTATGACTATTTTAATTTCCTCTCTCAGCCAATTTGAATTTCACCACACTGCTTGCTTTAAGAAATCCTCAAGAACATAACATCAGTCAATGGGAAGACCACATGTTTTCTTGGCAATTTACCCAGTGACAGTGCATTATTGTACTCCTGGGCACTTAACTAGGCACAAGTTCATCTCTCCCTTTAGCTTGCCCTTTAGTAACAGCCAAAGTTGAGATCAACAAGTTTACCTTGATGCACACTGTAATCTCATCTGCCTAGAGAACATTCACTTGCAAATCAGTCTTCTCACTCTCAACTTTTTTCCCTCCCCGTTACTTTTTTGGTGTGACATCACAGGCATTGGTATTAAAAGCATATAGGTTGCAAAGGCAACTTAACTGAGCAAAACCTGACTCCAATAGAGACAGACAGAAAGAAGTGAGAGCATGAATTGCATAGTTCTGGGAAAATCTGAAAAGGGTTGTTCACAACTTGGCTTCAGTGAAAGCTTCATAAATTAGAAAAAGGTGGACATACCTGTTATTCCCACATAAGGGATGGAGACATGCGTGATGCTGCAGATGGCAGTGAGGGAGCCAAATCCCATGGCTGAAGTGTAACGGGAAACCTTATGGGGAAACACAAGCCGAAACAGGAATAGAAGTCCTGTTGCTCACAAGACTTTGCTGCTGCTTCTGGTCCCCTTCTGTATCAGCAGCCGCTGCAATTGAAGCAGGCATTTCCTGTTTGTTGTCCAAGTCGCACCCCCCAACACATGAAGATGAATGGTTCCCTCCTCTAATAAGCCCCCCTCCTTCCGTTGTCCCAAGTAAGCTCTGAGCCTTTGAAACCCCCATGCGGCAAGAGCTCAAAGTCAGGAGACATGTACAAATAAAGTCAGATATTTAACTTAGGCTAAAGTCTGCAGACTAGCAAAGCAAACCTTAAAGGGATATCTGCGTGCTTATAATTAATGGGCATCTTTAGCTACCAGGCAACCTCTGCAAATATAGTTAAAAGGAAGTTTGGGGACCCGCCTTTTTCTTCTTCGGATTTCCTTTTTTTTTTTTTAATTGCATTTCTAAATGTTCTTTTTTCTCAAGAAACAAAGCTGTACTATATGAGTAAAGTGTGTTAAAACTTCAAGATGCCTTCAAATGTCAGACTGTCCTTGGTTGGTTGAATTTTATTCCACTTACATCATTCTTTAAAAATGTCCCTGTTCAACCTAAAGCAAGTCTTTGTGCAAGAGTTGTGGGTGGAGTTGATTTCATGAACATTTTCTCAAGACTCTAATTTTGCAGGGTGATAACTGCAGTTTTGGTGTGCTTTGTAGTTAGGATGAGTAGACCTTAGTCTAGGCTGGCTGGGCAATTCTGGGAGTTGAAATCTGGACATCTTCGAGTTGCTAAGGTTGACAAATGCTGCTATAGTTTATTTTCAGGCTAGTATAAATTGCTTCATTTTCTCTTCTCATCCAGTCCTCTATCCAGTCACTACCTTTCACTCTCAATTAATCAATCAATAGTTGGAAAAAGTGATGGCAAGATAAAATGACACACCAAATAATGAAGATATTCTATATTTTTATTTTTTTCCTATTCTGAATTTATTCAACAAGAATTTTGTGAGTATTCAAAGAGATTTCTTCCCTCCAATTTTTCACTCAGTTTTCTAAATTTTATATCAATCAAGTCAGACTTACAAGGAAGCCATGTTTGTTGAAAGAGTTCTTTGTTTATAAACCAGTGTAGTGAAATCACAAGTATATTTTGATGAACATACAGGAAGTCCATGAACATAATGGAATTTGCCCATTACAATTATAAGTTGGGAAGGTTGTTACATTTTATTTATTTATTTATTTATTTATTTAAGTTAGACTTATAGACCGCCCCCTCTCCCCGAGGGGACTCGGGGCGGTTCACAGGCATTTTAAAATATACAAATACAATAAATAACATTCCTAA
>JAPKID020001722.1:0-14342 GCA_026931265.2 Tropidonophis doriae
CTGTGCACCGCCCCGAGTCCCCTCAGGGGGAGAGGGTGCGGTCTATAAATTTAAAATAATAAAATAATAATAATAATCATTGTCGTAAAGTGAACTGATTCCTATCAGGGCATAGGCCAACATAAAGGAGCTGAAATGGCAATCTTGCTTTATTAAAAAAAAAGTCACTGCTGTTAGGAATGAGTGCAAAAAGAAATGCAGAAGAGCTAAAACTGCAAGTATGATGAATAAGCTGCATTCACATCCATCAAATGTCTGTGACCCCGAGTTTTCT
The DNA here is from genome assembly GCA_026931265.2 of Tropidonophis doriae. NCBI lineage: Eukaryota > Metazoa > Chordata > Lepidosauria > Squamata > Natricidae > Tropidonophis > Tropidonophis doriae. The sequence goes on from JAPKID020001722.1 coordinate 275, forward strand.
TCTCTTACATTCTTTTCCTAATTCAATTTTCTCAATTTAATTTTTAATTAAATTATAGTTTCTTTTTGGTGTTGTCAAACATTAAAATGTTCACTCACATTATATAGTTGTAACCCTTGTATCAATTATGTAAATTACACTGATATTCTTATGCATCTTGTGTGACGGAAGAGAGGAAGGAATCTGAAACTGGAAGAAAAGGACTTCCTTCAGGCTACATAATGAGTTCACAGAGGCTGGATTTCCACTGAGGATATCCTGAGCTTGCAGTTCAATTTCTAGAACTGCTGTATGTCATCTTTTTTTGTTCTTATATTTTTATAGCTACTTTACAGTTGTTACAAAACTGTTAGGACTTTTTCTCACAGTTGAACTAAAGTGCTCCTCCCCAATTCTTGAGTATGTATAAAATTATTAATAGAATAAACTTTGCTTTTTAATGGCTAGTCTTTATATTGTCAAACATGTAATGCCCTCAAAAGCTTCTGACTTTATAAGAAAAGAAAAATGTAGATAGTAATCCATCTCTCTGTTCCATCTCCCCTCCTTTATGGGTACATGGTTACAGTGGTCTAGGTTGATCATATATATCCTCTAAGTAAGAGGTGGTCAACAATGGTCCTTTATGACTTGTTAACTTCAACTCCCAGAATTCCTGAGCATGGCTGGGTCAGGAATTCTGGGAGTTGAAGTCCACAAGTCATAAAAGGACCAAACTTTGTTTATCCCTGTTCTAAATCAATGTTTTGCATCCGCAACTACTTTAAGATATGTGGTGTGAAACTCTCAGGAGTCCACACCATTCTGTATCAGGGTATGTGAACTGTTCACAATTACTCATCCAAATCACATTGGAATGGCAAAAAATGTAATATCCAACTCAAAACGCAGCCTCCAATCACTCTTCTGACAACCCATTCATGTCTGATCTCTCGAGTTATTAGGTTTTGTTTGCTATGCTTAAAAACATATGATTTTCTTCTTTTTCTAAGCATCACAATTTAGAAGCATATCAAAAAATCCCTTGCTGTTGTCCTAACTATATTTCTTCCACCCAATAAAATATTACTGGGTCCCCTTAGATGTCACTACAAAGATGGTCATAATGAATGAAAGCAGTCTTTCTTTCTTTGAACTCCTCTTCTAACCTCAACAACTTTTCCAATTTACAGCAAGGTCCAGGAGGAGAATAGAAGGCACATGATCCTCTGTCTACTACTATCATCTCTTATTGGCTCAAAAAAATGTTTGTGCCCAGAGCTATCACTTTGCTAAAATGTAAGAACATTCTCCTTTTTTCTTTCCCTTTGTTTTAAACTATAAAATCATTATAATTACTGGGGAAAAGAACTGCTTAATTCATTTTTGTAATATTCGAAAAACAATAAGAGTTGATTAGGAATTTGAATTGCATTTTTTCATAACTCCTATTATACAAAATTAATGCTGAAGCTTTAGGGCATTCTGCATAGGTTTCTCAAACAACAAGGAAGTTCTTCAATCATAGTGATCCCGCCGCTATTTGATGAATAAAGCAGGAAAAGCTTAATATACAATTTATACAAGAAGCCATAGTGGCACAGTGATTAGAGTGCAGTACTGCAGGCTACTTTTGCTGATCATTGGCTGCCAGCAGTTTGGCAGTTTGGGTCTCAACAGACTCAAGGTTGACTAAGCCTTCCATCCTTCTGAGGTGGGTAAAATGAGGACCCAGATTGTTGGGGGCAATATGCTGACTCTGTAAACTGCTTAGAGAGGGCTGTGAAGCACTGTGAAGCAGTATATGAGTCTAAGTGCTATTGCTATTTCCCCATAAATACATAAGAAATATGATGATTATGTGGAACTTTTTAGCATAAGATTTAGCTATGTAAAGGAATACCCTGAGACTGCCCTCCTTTATTTATCTGGGAAATTAGATGTAGTGAACTGATCTTGCTTTTATGTAAAGAGGAATAAGATTTCACTATAGGAGCTGATTTTAGGATGAAAATGTTTACTTTCTGTGCCATAGACCATGTTATACAATCTGCTTTCCAAACGTATACTTTCCTATTAAGTACCGAGCACGCACATTTTTTTTCTTAGAAATAGAAAGCATTCTTTGTGTTAACACTGGTAAAATGGGCCAAATGCAACTCCTGGGACCATTGCAGGATAAGGGCCCTTTATGTATTAAGAAAGACAGTCTTCTGACAAAAAGCTATACTAATCATTCATATTTGTAGGAGAGATCTTTTGGGGAAAAAAATCCTGTTCATCCCTGTAGATCTTAATAATCATAGAGATTTGTAACAAGGGAAGTCATCCCTTCAATACTCAGTGCATGACCCATACAATCTTTATATTGACGACTGCTTGACAACTTTGTTGCTGCATTTTGCATGAATTACAACTTTCAAATGCTTTTAAAGGTCCCATGTGGACTAATGACAATCATGTTGATGCACAATTTACAGATGCTGCAAAAACACAGTTTATCTTTTCCAGGCTGGAGCAGCTAGATCAACTGATGAACACTGAACACTCTTCCATGCTGTTGAGTAATTTTTGAAGAAAAAGGGGAATATGTTTGTGTTTGATAGTTCAGCTGAGCAAAGAAGAAGAAATGTGTTATTGTAGATTATCCAAGAAACTTTTAATAGAAGGTTATATAATTTCTATGTTAACCAATGAAAGATTTCCTGCTTTCTTCAGAGAAACATAAATGACCACTAGATGACAGCAAATAGGTATGGGAAATTTCTAGTCTTTGCTGCCATCTCATGATTTTGATTTTGCAGTCCCAATCAAGTAGATTTATCTTACGCTATCATAATCTATTTTACCTTTTTATTGATTATATTATTTTACAGCACCAAATTTCAAATGATTCCCTGCAATTTATGTCCTGCAGAACATATAAAAAAAACAAGATAAAGTAGAACTAAGCAACTAAAAATGGGAACAGTTCTCATACTTCAAATACCCTTCAGACTATTATATTGCCTTTTTTTTCTTTTAGAAATTGTTTTAAAAGCAATTTCCATATTACTTTCCCACCAAGAGCCATGGTGGCACAGTGATTAGACTGCAGTACTGCAGGCTACTTTTGCTGATCACTGGCTGCCAGTAGTTTGGCAGTTTGGATCTCACCAGACTCAAGGTTGGCTCAGCCTTCCATCCTTTTGAGGTGAGTAAAATGAGGACCCAAATTGTTGGGGGCAATAGGCTGACTCTGTAAACCCCTTAGAGAGGGCTGTGAAGCACTATAAAGCTGTAGATAATGTTAGTAATGTAATCCATCTGTTGGGTTGGCAATATATAAACCATGATAGCAATACTGTCTCTTTAACTACTGCAGTAAATATGATTGGCAGCTGTTTATTCAAGTGGCCATAAGAGGGAGCCAGAATTACTGTTAGATGCTGACTGTTAGATGCTGGCTGTTGTGTATGTCGAGTATTGATCAACGTGGACACTTGTGAGTTGTGCAACTGTCAGCCAACATTGTGTACTGAACTGTTTTGTATGATTTGAGACTTACGTATCACCTTTGTACGAAGAAGTCTCTATATCTTTATTTTCTACAGAAGTAAATACCTATTTGTTTTACAATTCAGTGTCTGTGACTGCTAGTGTGGGTGTTCAGCAACATCTCTCTCGCTACATTTTTGCTGGGTGCCTTCGTTACACTAACAGGGATTTTCCTAACAGATAAGTCTAAGTGCTATTGCTATTTCCTTCTGAGAGATGGCGATGAAAGAGTGCCAACAAAATTCCGTTACAGAAAGGAAATCAGTCAGATAATCATAAAAAGCAAACCAGGTAAGCTACCTATTCGTATCCCCACTCACACAGAAACACCACCATTTTTAGTGACAGTGTAGTACAGTGGTAGTTAACTGGTCCCTACTGCCCACTAGTGGGAGTTCCAGCTTTCATGGTGGGCAATAGGGGTTTTATCCGATACTTTCCTTTTTTTTAATTTAACGTATTTTTTGGAGTATAAGAAGCACCTTTTTTCCTCTAAAAAGAGGCTGAAAATCTGGGTGCCTCTTATACATCGAATACAGCATTTTTTTGCCTTCTGAAACCCCAACCCCCTTCACCAAATTGGCCATGCATAGCCTTATAGAGGCTTCCAGAGAGCTCCTGGGGGCTGGGGAGGGCAGAAATGAGCCTAAAATGAGCTATGCATGAAACTTTTTTGACAAAAAAATGGCCCGTTTTCATGAAAAATGGGGTGGTTTTTTGCTCATTTTTGCCCCCATCCCACTAGGAGCACTCTGCAAGCCTCCCCAAAGCTATTCATGTCTTTTATTTGAAAAATAAAACAGGCCTTTTTTTTTTGCAAAAATGGGGAGATTTGCAGAGTGCAAAATTTTTTTCCCCCTTTCGGAAAGCTGTTTAATTAGAGTGGTTGATGAGAATTACATTGATCAAGTGCTGTCCCAGCAGAAACAAAGTTTTAGATGCTACAGCGATTTCCTTCTCCATCACATGGATAATACACCTGGAAACATTTACCTACCTTACTACTCTCACTCTCTCTTTCTCCCTACCTACCTACCTACCTACCTACCATATTTCTCTCTCTCTCTCCCTCCCTCTATCTACCTATATACCTACCTACTTTCTCTCTGTCTCTCCCCCATCTACCTACTGTATTTCTCTCTATCCCTTTATCTACCTATCTCCCTCCCTACCTACTGTATTTCTCTTTCTCTACCTACCTACTTTTTAAAAAAAATTGCCTCTTCAAAACCTGGGTGCGTCTTATACTCCGAAAAATACAGTATTTTCTTCTTTTTAGGAAAGAAAGTACTATGAATTTGATTTTTATTATAAGTAGGGGTATAGTACTGGACTAATTACTTTAAAGTTACTCCCTAAAATATTAGTGCTTTCTTTGTGAACAAACGTATTAAGATTTTGATTGATACTATAGGTGGACAAGGAGACTAATACAGAAGATCTTTTTCCTGAAGAAATGGTTTTGCCTCATAAAAACAGACTAGGCCGTCGCTCCCGTGGTTCTGCATTTGTTCGTAATAATACTATTGTTCGCTCACAGACATTTTCACCTGGTGCACGAAATCAATATATTTGCCGAGTGAGTAAAAAATTTCATAGCAAAAGTCATTTGGAATGCTAAATAATTCTCTCTAAAATTTGTGTAAATGACCTATCAGCAGAATACATATTTTGAGGAACTTTTTCCTATTAATTAATACAAGTCAAGCTATCTACAAAAGCTTTTTTTAACTATATATGTGCAATGAAATTTCTGGATATTAAGATTTGAACAAATCAGTATATAGAGTTTGCTATCCTCTTCATGCTTGTGCGTCCCAGCTCATATAAGCTCTAACCAGAATAGTGAAGGACAATGCCATTGCACATTTGTCAAAATCTGGATTGTTTTATATTAGACAGTGGGTTTTTTATACAAAGCACAATCTTCCAAAGCGCAAAACATAATTTAGTTAACAAGTATTATGTATTAACTATTAACCCATAGCACAGGTTACATTACAGGTAATTTTTTGCCAATATTTTGCCCAACTGTTTATATTCTTCCTTCTGAGGATTTTCACTGTTGTCATAAGCAATGTTTATTTCTTCCAGTATCATTACTTTGCTTATGAAATTTTTCATGGGAAACTTACTGTAGAGTCAGCTTCTGAAAATATCATTCCTTAATTGTGCCACACCTATAGGACAAAAGTAATTTTCCTCAGCTGATCAGAGAAAGGGGTTCCTGCAGTTAAGGAAAAATATAGATATGGGCAGAATTGCACCCATTCCCAATTCAATTATTTCATTGATTTTTAATTTGCTTTTTGAAAACAATATTGATTTTTTGTTTTTGCTATTGATGAATCAATACTAGAAAATACAAGAAAGATAAAACTAAAATTTGCATCAGATTATCTAAAGGAAATCATTTTAAATTAATGTGGATAACGATAATAAAATTACTATTTTTAAACTTTGAATTAAGACTATACTCAATGTTTCACATATTTCTTTCAGCTATATCGTAGTGATAGCGACAGTTCCACTTTGCAAAGAAAGTCACCTTTTATACGGAATACTTTGGAAAGGCGTACGCTGCGTTATAAGCAGGTATTTAATAGTGTGATCTTATAATAAATGTTATAGATTATGCTCATATAGTTAATCATAAAGACTTGCAATAAGATTGTTCATTATTTGTTGCATATAACTTCTTTTATTGTTGATACTGTAACACTTTTATTATATATTTGACTAGATTTCATTACCTTGTGTAAATTACCCTGTCATTGTTAAAAGAAGTCCAGATGATAGCCACATCTTTTTATTGAGTTAATTATTTAAATATATGTTCAGTAGCTATATAACATCTTGATTAGTATTGGTATCAAGAAGATTCAAAAAGTCTCTTTGTTAGCTGCATACAGAAGCTAGCTCGGATATTAGGCTGAGGAAGATAAGTCATATAAAACCACAATTGAAGAACAGTAATGCATGCTTTAATATTTTTGGTAAGGTCAGTGTTTTTTGCAAATTCATTTTGCAGTTTACAGGCCAAATAAATATTGCTTATATGAGCAATGAGAATGCTTAACTGCTATACTGAATACACAGAGAGGAGTTATAAGTTAAGGAAGGTTGATGATAAACAACCTTATGCCAAATATAAGCAATGAGAGATAAAATTTTATCTATCCATGCATTCAGTTGATATATGGGTTACAAGTAGAGATACAAAGGATTGTTATTTTCCCCCTATTTTATTTTGTTTTCTGAAAAATTATGGAATAATATTAGAAAATATTTCCTAACACTTTTTTAAATAGTGCATAAAATGGTTAAGAATAAATACTTATACCAAATTAGAAATCAGACAGGAATAGGTAGACATAGATAAAAAATCTGTTTTTATAAGGCACAATACAATTAAAATAAGGATAAATAGAAGCTAAAACTGACAGTAGATATTACCTCAGATTAAGGAAAATTCTTGTAATATAGTACATTATGTACTTTGAACCTGGTTCCTTTTCCATTTTCTATATGTTTCTACTATAACATAGATAAACTGTTTTTAAAACAGTTGTATGCTGATTTCTCCTAAAAGGCAGGCATTACAAATGCTTCATTTCTTAATATATCAACTTGAAGTAAAAGTAAAAAATAGGTTTAATAACATATATGAGTAATTTTAACATTATGATATTGTTTAATTTATCAATTGTATACATTAGACATATTTTATGAATAAATCAAATAATGCAGTGACTTTATATTTGTAAAATATCATATTATAGTTTTTTCTGAAATTTTCATTTGTCCGGAGTAAAGAGGAGCCTTCTTCCACTGCTTCAACATTTCTTAAAATTTAATCCTAGCAATTTCATGGTAAATTCCTGTTAGCTTTAATTGGGATTATGTCAGTGCAAATGTAAGTATAAAATTAAACGAAGAAGGAAAGGAAAAAAATCTTAATGTAAGACATGGTGAAGAGAATATGTGCCAGCTCCTAATTGTGTAAATGTAGTTTAAAGTTATCCCACTTAACCTATAGTGGATCAATTTCTGACTGAATATAACTGAATCAATTTTCTCCTATAATTTTTTGCTCACCATTTTGCAACAGTTGTATACCTGTGAATAATCTAGAGGCATTGCCATAATTTTTATATTATTGTAGCATTCGTGTAGATCATCTTTGGCTGATCTTATGGAAAGGACTTCCCTAGACCTGGAGCTGGATCTTCAGGCATCAAGAACAAGGCAGAGACACTTAAATGAGGAATTATCTATTCTAAGAGAATTGCGGCAGCGTCTGGAGGATGCCCAGCTTAGTGGTCAAACTGATCTGCCTCACTGGGTCATTCGTGATGAACGATTCCGAAATTTGCTGAAGGAAGCAGAAAGGCAGGTATGGAATCATCTGAACATTTAGTACAGCTTGTTTTCATTGTTCATACAGCAATGAGATACAGAAATCAGATTTGTAATGTTTAATTTCTATAAATATTTAATAAATTATTGAAGAACAAATATAAATAATTTAACAGTTTGAAGTAATGCTATTGTATCAAGCAAGGGACAAATAGGACTTAAATTGTTTAGGCAGATTTTTACTTCTGGAAGAAGTTTATGTAGCTATCCCCTCCCTCTCTCAAAATATAAAATAGGGCATTCTCTTCTCTTTCTCAGTTATTCATATCTGTTGCTAAGTCTACTGGTATGGAACCCTCCAGAAATAAGATTAAAAACAAACCATCCTTGGAGTATGTGGAAAACTGCTTCTGAACTTACAAAGAAGTAGAAAATAAAACCAGTGTCAAACTACATGAGCCCTTGAAATGGTCTGATAAAAATCTGTTTTTAATCAGATTTTTAATGTTTAAAAACATTAAAAAAAATTATGTGGAGCTTTTTAGAAGTCTATTTGGATTCATAATTCTTTTCAAATAATGTAAGATAGTCTTTATGTTTGAGAGGGTGGATTTACACCTAGTAATGTAGACATTTCAGATCTACATCCTAAAATCCTAAATAGAGATTTGTATCAAAATGATTATAGGATAGCTGAATTTGTTTTACATTGTTTTGTGGGAGGAGGAATTTTTACTAACAGTTTCATGCATTTTCATAAATTAAATATAGCTTTAACAGTGAGTATAATTTTAATCGTAACAGATCCGCTGGCAAAAAAAAAAGAGTGAAACATTGAATTTTCCATTGATATAAAGTCTAATAGAGGTTTAGGCCCATAGGAACAAATTAGGAAAAGTTCGGAAAAGTTAGGAAAAGATATTAGGAATGGCTCTGATAGAGAAATTGCTGAAGAAATGTCCAGTTTTTTGCTGTGCTTACTTACATACTGCTGTCTTTCTATACATTTTGAAACAAGTTAGCACTCATTTATTTATCTAGTCATTAAATTTAAAAGGCCACCCAACTACATAAGATTCTGAGCAGTATGCCATATTAAAAATAGTAAGAGCCGTTAGAAGGATTAACCAAAAAACTTCCATTTCCCTCTCATCAATAAAATGCTATTGACACCTATCCTATCATAAGGCTTAGGTAAAAAGCCAGGTTTTCAAACATTTGTTAAACATTGTCAAGAGTGTGAACTGGATGGATTTTGGGGGGCAGGGGAGATGCTGTTCCAAACAGCCCACTGCAGCAGAAAAGTTGCAATAGATGACATTGTCGAATAGATGATGATAGATGGGCCCTCAACATGCCCATTTTGTCCAATCATAAAGGATGGGCAGAAACAGTCAAAGATAAACAGTTCCTTAGATAACCAGCCATATGCCATGAAGGTGATAGCTATCACTTTGATTGGCACCCCTTCTTCCAGCCATTACTTCCTTAAAGCTCAGGAGGCAAGAAAATATCACTCCATTTTTGAAAAAGGAAAACAGGTACTAAATATTGAATGTCATAATCCACTAAAAAATAGATATAATTAAAGGTACGCTAATCTTGACATGTTTCAAGATGACATTAAATCTAGAAAATAAAAAGGAGGCATTGTTATTTTTACAGTTTGTACATTGGGTTTTTATTTTTTGTAAGCTGCCCAGAGTCACTGAAAGTGAGTGGATGACCACATACATTCTGTAAATAAATAAATAAACCTAGAAAATATTGGAGGCATCGTTGGCAGGAAAAAGCTTAAATTGAGGTTTGAAGTGAAGCTGGTTTTAGATGAGGTGGCATTTCCCTGAAAAGCATAGTTTACAGTTTGGGAAATTTTCAGGAACCCCCAGTTGTCATTGAATTTGCATTTTGGTATTTGTGCCTCAAATGGCATACATGTAACTTATTGCTAGTGCACCAAGCATGATCCTTCCTCAACCAGTCTGACTTAACCTGGTTACATGCATCTTATTTTGCAATGATCTTTCTTCTATACTACATTTCCGAAATGTCTCAAATAATATGAGATAACAATGTGCAAGATACATGGATTACATGATGCTTGTATTTAAAGATAGCCACTTGTCAGTAACTTATTGAGAACAATTTAAGATGCTGGTCTTGACCTTAAAACTCCATAGCAATTTCAATCTTTACTATTTGAGGGACTGTGGCTCTCACTATGAACCAGCCTAATTACTTAAACCAGTGTATATCGTCAGTGTTGGAAGTCATACAGTCTTGGTTGCCTCCTAGTGTAAGTCTCAGGCTTCAAACTGCACTCTAAGGAAAATGGCAGAAAATAGTTAATTGCCAATTATGCTATTTTTTTTTCAAATGGATTACATTGATTTAGTGGGATAATGTTTTATATATCATGTAATTATTTGAATAGTTATAAGCTATCTAGACTACTTATTATACCAAGAGAAATTTGTGGTATAAATTCAATAAATAAATTAAGGAATGAATTGCTTCCTTAGACAAGGCAAACAAAATTTGAGCATCGTCAACAACAAGCAGCTGAAAAATTGCTTAAAAAAGCTTCCAAAGAAGTATATCAACTGCGTGGTCAAAATAAAAAAGAACCTCTTCAGGTGCAGACTTTCCGGTAAACTATTAAGAATGGTTTAAATTATTTTGAAACTATTTAATGATAGTTAATGTCATAATTAAAAAGAGCTCTTATTTATTTGATTTACTATTTCCTTCTGAACATAGACTACATGGAATAAAAAGTGAAAGTCAATGAAAATAAAAGACTTTCCATATATAGTCTGAAGTGTAAAACCCGAATATGAGTAACCACCTTATTGATCACTCGTCTTGAGAAAAATTACAGGCTTTCCCTTAATCACAGGATTAATAAATATAGATCTACAATTTTTAGAGTACAGTTCTTATCAGACATGGTACACAATTTGACTCTGCTATGCATCTGCTTTTAGATATGAGCAGATAAATTATATAAAATCAAATTCATGTCTATAAGTACTAATGAATCTAAAATTTTTATACATATTTAGCTAATGACATTTTTGTGTAAACTGTATACATATGCACTATCACAAACTTTCCATATTTATATCCTATGTTTCATGCTAATTTTTCTCCATAACGATACAATCAGATATTTTAGGCCAAGACTAACTGAGTGATCCTGAATCACCCAAGGAGAGAAGGAAATGTAATACCGGGCCATTCCTTCTGGTTTTCATATATGCACATATTCGTACACACACCCAAATAAAGATAAACCATTAAAACTATCTGTAAGGAGGGCATTTTGGAATTTGAACTCTGATTTAATTTTTTTTAATCTTGCCTGAATTCTTCAAGTCTAATAGATTATGCTTAATTATGCAAAAAATTGGGTGCAGTTTCTGAGGTAATTAAGATAGCATCCAGTGGGACTATGCAAATATGGAAATGATTGAGGACATCCAAAACACCTGTTTATAATTTTGTCTAGTCTTATTTTGCTATTTTAGGAGTTGATTTTGGGTGAATGATATAATATTCTGCTTGTTTGTTTGGTAAATTAGTTAAACTGTAAAATAATTGTACAATTTTTTTCCATATATGACAGGGAGAAGATGGCATTTTTTACAAGGCCACGGATCAATGTCCCACCTCTGCCAGCTGATGATGTATAATGAAGTATTTATCTGCCTTTTCTTATTTTAAAATGAAGTTATTGAACTACTTAAGTTTATTTTAAAAAAAATATGCAAAGGATATTAATATGCACATTTTGTAAAAACAATTAGAAAGGTATACATATATACTGTGTGTATACACACACACACAGACACACACACCTCACACACACATAGATACACTTATACACATATATTTTTTACTAGTGACTGCAGCAAGGCTTGGGTTTTCCTTGTTGTGAAACTAATTTCTCTGAAAACAACTTATTTTATATTAAAAAAAGACTATCATGTCAGAAAGTGTAAGGGGTGGTTTTTTTCTCTTTTTTTGCTGTTTATTTTATTTTAAGGGCTGGAAGGCAGAAACAAAGTGAGTTCAGGAAAATTCACTGTATTGTAATTTATTTATAGTAACGTGTTTTCCTTGAAGGAAAATATTTACTTTAAGATGTATTTTAAATGACATAAATTTTGTTACTTGGTGTTTGTCATACAGTTGAATGGAAACATTGAACAGGTTTTGTTTCTGATAGCTGAACTGAAAATACTCTAAATTTATACTTTTTAAATCAGCTTTACTGATTTATATTGCATCATACAATATAATGTACTTCGGGCACTGTCTGTAGCTATACATCATTTGCGATGGCTGTTTTTTTTTTTCAAAAAGTGAAAATGTTACTGAAACATTGCAGAGTGTGACTGCATGTTCTTATTGTGCACTAGTAGATTGTTCTTATTTTATTTGTGTCAGGTGTATCTTGTTATTTTAACTAGTTTTTCAGTTTAACGAGGGAAGGAAGAAGGTGACAGATCTTTATTTAGCTGTTGTTTTAGGAAAACATTTCTCTGTAAACTATACGAATAATGTAATATGTGGACAGTTTCACTCTTATGGAAATTAGTCTGGAACTCATTTAGGAAAAACTTCAAATATCATAGGACTGTGATTTCCATACATTTCCTTTTAAGTCTTGCTCTCCAAATTTAATTATCTTACTAAAAAAGCTCAAATTCATGCAGAAAAGAAAGGCATCTGCCTTTCGAACTCCAGATTTATTAGACTTTTATCTCCTATAATCTTTAACCAATACAGCCGAAAGCCATATGTTATGTCTAGATAGAACCTGTCTGAGGAGGTTGTGACATATAGATTATTGAATTAATGCATCTCAGGAAAAGTGTTATGAATTTTGAGAGTGGTTAATCCTAACGTTATTATATACAATAAAAAACCCAAATCCAAAAAATATAGTTTTTCAGTTCTAAACAAGATAACATTTTTATTCATTCAGATTTTCCCATTTTTTGGGGTGAAAAGGCTTGTTTATTTTAATTAAAGATGGGTCTTTTCAAAATTCCATATCTATACAAAATTTAAGTACTACATGGACTATTCCTAAATTAACATTCCACAAAAATGCTACTGTCATGATAATAGCATATCTTTACCTGTTCTCATTGTCAAATTCTTAAATGCCCTTTTTTCTTGGTTCACTGCTTTACATTTTATTATTATAGTTTATTTTTCTTTATGAAAATTATAATGCCAATTTTATAAAGTGGCAACTTCTTCTGCCCTTAGGTTTCATGGGAAATTTTAAATACTGTTCTTTCCCAGTGGTAATAGTGATTTTAGCTATTCAGTGGTGATATTTTGACTCAACATTAAGGTAGAAATGTTAAACATATGAGCTAAAATAGTTCAATATTATCTTTGAAAACAATATACTATTCAGTTGAATGCTATTGCTTTGGAGATAAAAAAATCATTTTAGGGTTTTTGCTCATAGATTTTTACAGTTAAGGGTCTGTCACCTTAAATTCCTGAGAAAGCCACTTTTATGTCTTGCAATGTATGCAATGTTGTTTATTATGTTGTTATATTCAGCTTCAGTTACCCAAATAATTATGCTCTTATATAATATAAAATATACCTTGGGGGTGTTAATACAAAATGCAATTTTAACATAGGATACTATAAAATCAAAAATGTGTTTTTGGTTAAAAATCTAACAATGATGTAAAGAAGTGTCAAGCACAGGAAATCAAGAGTCCAGGCAGTTCAAATGAATATAGGTTTATTGTATGCTGATTTTATTTGTGTTTCTCTACAAGAATCTGAACTACTAAGGGTCAAAGCAAATGGTGGTAGATTAGAGTCAGAGGAATTGAAGGTGGGGTGGACTTAGATATTGTGTGGGCAAGAAGAACTTGAGATTGATGACACATTTGACCCCTCCCTCGGCCTCTACCGGCCAGTATGCTCCCATAGAGAGGGTCTCCTCATGGTGCCATCGGCTAGACAATGTTGACTGGTGACCCCCAGGGGGAAAGCCTTCTCCATGGGAGCACATGTACTCTGGAATGAATTCCACCCGGAATTAAGAACTATCCCTGACTTACGCACCTTTTGAGGTGGTCTCAAAACCTTTTTCTTCCAACAAGCCGGGCTGGCATAAAACATGATTTTTAAATTCAAATTTTTATTAATT
>JAPKID020001723.1:0-14342 GCA_026931265.2 Tropidonophis doriae
AACAACCCTGAGCTCCCCCCGCTTTTGGCACGCGAGCCAAAAAAGGTTAGCCATCACTGCCCTATACCAGTGATGGCTAACCTTTTCTGGACCAAGTGCCCAAAGCCCGCTGAACCCTCCAAATACAATGTGTGTGCGGCCCCCATGCATGCACCCCACCCTGTGTATGGGTGTGGCCGCACATGAGCCCCACCTCCCACATGTGTTCATGTGGCCCCTGCACTCACCCCACCCCCCGTATATGCACACGCGTCCCTGCACACCATACACACATGCATGTCAGAGAGCCAAAAACAAACTGGCTGGCAGGAAGTGCGTGCGAATGCACGGCGGAGCTGAACTGGGGCGACAGCTCGCATGCCCACAGAGAGGGCGCTGCCATCGCAGCCCTATACCATTTCAGACAAGTGACTGTCCCATCTCTTCTTAAAAACCTCCAGTGATGAAACACCCATCAAAGCACCAGCCTATCTGCATGCAGATGTACCTGCACACACATACACAGTTATACTTTCGGCTGGTCTGTGTTGCAGCCAGGATGTTTTTTTTCTTGCCTTTTTATTGTTCCAGTGACCTAGCAACTCTGCACCAGTGGAATCTGACTTCCTCTCCAAGCCGTCTGTCAGACTCCAACCAGGCTGCCATCAGGAGAGAGCAGGAATTGAGGCTGGGACAAAATAGGGTCTCTCCCTTTCAAGAGCCATTTCCACCCAGCCACACCCATATCAGCCCTGGGTCTTTTTTTTTTTTAAGCCCAAATTACCAGTTTCCCTTTTTCCCCAGGAAGGAAAAGGTTTACAGAAAACTTCCAAAAAGGGATAATAAATCAGTGGGTAAGACTTCAAACAAATGTGAAACTGCATTTACCAACATGAGTATTCCTCCCCTCCCCCCTGTTTGTTTTCAGATAGCTTTCGCTACTAACTTTGGGCTGTCCAGATATGATCTACAGTATAAGGACCTGGAACTCCCATTCTCAAGGTTCCCAGGCAAGCTGGGAATTGGGAGAGATCAGGGAATTCCTGATCAAATTATCCTGAAATGTCTAGTTTGAAAAATGCTACTTGCATCACCCATTCAGTATTCATCCCTTACGTCTTATTCCATATTATAAAGTTAATACTGCCATGTCTAGATAATTTGTTTAAATGGGATTGTTGATTGCAAAGCAAGAAAGTTTGAACTCATGTTTCTCTCTGCAGGAACAGCAGATGTGTGGGGGAAGATTTCAGTAGGGACCATGAAGAGGAGCAAAATTAAGCCCTTTCCCAGATTGCAGGAAAAATTGACTCTTTTTCACTCTTTAATTATTTATAAAAAAAAAGAGTTAAAAGCACAACTAAATTCATGACTGGCTTGGGTGGTTTGGTGAGATTGGTGTGGAACAAAGAAAGAAGGTATTGATTCAGGTGAGAGTATAATACCTCTCTCTCTGTCCCTTTAAAACCAAATGACAGCTACGAAGAAGTAGTGAAAGATTGACTACCCTGGCAGTTTTAATTTATTCAGTTGGGGGGATATGCAACGAAATATTGTGATTTACAAACCAAGGTGGAAATATTATAGAGGGGGAGAAACCAGTTGTTATGGTATATCCATCCTAATTGGAATTCTTGATTCAATACCAAAACGATTCACCAAATATTTAGACATTTTAGATTTCCTGGATTCATCACTACTAATTTTTGCAAAAGGCTTCTTTTCTTTGAACAACATACATTTTGCGGTAGTGCCTTCATGTCTTTTAGGCCATTGGATAAGGCACAGGAATCAATCTTCAGTTTGTGACACAATATTCCTTTATGTGACAATAGCAATAGAGTTACCTTGAGTTTTATGCTAGATTGGCATGTGGCAACTACTGCAAAATAATTATGCTGAGGTTATAAATGTGCAAGCCAGGAATAAGACCACATTGGGAAGCTTCCATACACATAAAAATACTTGTACGTAGCTTATCTATCTTCGAATTAGGTTTTGCCCAGCTGAACATGTTGCCGATTTGGCAAATAAAAAATGGTTAGTTCTATTTCCCGGTTGCTAATGAATACAATGGATTATTAGCCACGTGTTAACTGTCCTATAGAATTGCTTTTCTGCTCTGAGGGTTCTGTGTTTTCCCCCCCTTCTCAGAGCTGCTCTTTTCAGGGAAAGAACAAGGAAGGAAACTGAAACAGTCCAGATTTAGGACTGAAGTTTTTGTTCGGATAAACTCCCTTGGCTCCCAAACAGCCTCCACCCATAATCATTACATCCGCAGCAATGTTTGAAAAACACAGCCCAGAGACACTTCCCTAGTAGCTGATAAAGGAGCCTGCTGACTATGCCCTCACCGTAAGACAGGATAGGCTGAGCCTTTTTGTTATTCTTCTTTCTCAGCCTCAATCTTACTCCTAAAGACTTCCTGAACAGACTCAGGAATGAGGGAGTTGAGATTTCCCTCTAGGACTGGATCTCTCGGGGGGGCTGAGCACTGGGGCTGATTTTCCAGATTGCAAATGCTCTGAGCAGCATCAGGTTTTAATTGTTTTTCCTCTTGAGATTTTATCTTCTTCGTCCCAGATTGGAGCAAAGCTTTTCATCGAACCAGGTTTATTTTAGTGACTCAAATGTTTGTTCAGGGGTGCCAAATTCGATTTCATTGAGGGCCACATCGGTTGTGTTCCACCTCGGGAGGGCTGGGTGGCATGGCCAGGGGATATGGCCAGGTCAATGTCACTCATTGAGGCTCCGTTTCAGGTCGTGACAGCCTCTTGCAGCCCTCTGCCTATGAAAACAGAGAGCTTTTCACTGCCAGAGGAAGCCGTCGTGGCCAAAAATGGAGCCTAAGATGCATGTGTGTGACCCTCCTGAGCTCCATTTTCACTGGCAGAGAGCTGCAGGAGACCGTCATGGCTGAAAATGGAGCCCAGGATGCATGTGCGTGGCCCTCTCAAGCTCCGTTTTCACTGGCAGAGGGCTGCAGGAGACTGTCGTGGCCAGAAATGTAGCCCAGGATGCATGCGTGTTTTCCCCCCAGTTCCGTTAACACTGGCAGAGGCCTGCAGGAGGCAGTCATGGTTGAAAATGGAGCCCAGGATGCATGTGTGTGGCCCTCCCGAGCTCCAATTTCACTGGCAGAGGGCTACAGGAGACCATTGTGACCGGAAATGGAGCCCAGGAGACATGTGTGTGGCCCTCCTGAGCTCCATTTTCACTGGCAGAGGCATTGTGGGCCAATCCTTCACTATTTCCAGGGTGGATCCGTGGGCCAGATCCAAGCACCCTGCTGGCTGAAGCCACCCCTCAGGCCTTGAGTTTGACAGCCCTGTTCTAAAGGATGACATTTCTCTGTTTACTGAGAAATTATTTATTTATTAAATTTGTTTGCTGCCCATCTCGATGCAAGGAGACTCTGGGCAGCTTACAACATTAAAAGGATTCTTTTCAAAGGATCCGATTGAAAGATGCAGGCAACAACTTTACAGCATTGCAGCAACTGCATTAAACCCTTCACACCCTCTTTTTTTAGAATCTAGAAGGGTAAAGAAGTCTGTGCAATGGGGGAGGCGGAAAGTGACTTCTCCAAGCCCTCCTCCCTTCCTGCTCTACTCCCCACCCCTAGGAGTCTAGCTCTTCTCACGATGGGGAGAGCACTTAAAGGGTGTTTGCACTGATCACAGGGGGCTGAGAAGGTAGGAGGGGTGGCAGAGGAAATGCCTGTAAATAATAGCTAAATTTGATAATGTAGTTAAGCTTCCTGGTTTTATTTTTGGTCTTTGTATAGATTTTATTTAAGGCTAACAAGAACTATGCTACTGTTCTATTGTAATTTATGCTCCTCTGGGATAAACCGTGGGATAGAAATGAAATGGATTTTTAAAAAGGGAAAGAACAACTGTAACAGTCCTCAATGTGTTCGAATAGAGAACAGAAAGCCATCTATCTTGCCAAGGTTTGGATTCTTGCAGTGAAAAAAAATGCCAGCTTGAGCGGGCAAATAGCTCTTTACAATTCAGTGATTCTCTGACAGGTTGAGTAATGTGCCTTCTCATTATTTAAACGTATCTTCCTCTTGGAAATGAAGTGTCAATATTTCTTAATTTTTATCTAACATGGCAATTATTTTGATAGATATTTTTAAGACCTAAGAATTTTACGCTCAGCTGTAGTGCATGCTTTTTCATGTTCCAGGTCATGAAGCAGTTGCCAGCCTAAATATATATATATATTAGAGATTAAAAATTAAATATGTATCTTTTGACTACAAAATGTGACGATCCTTTTGGATTTTAAAAAAGTTGTACCATTTCTGAGTTTCTTGAGGGCTATACAGGGGTGAAATCCAGGAGGTTCTGACAGGTTCTGGAGAACCAGTAGCAGAAATTTTGAGTAGTTCGGAGAACCAGCAAATACTACCTCTGGCTGGCCCCAGAGTGGGGTGAGAATGGAGATTTTGCAATACCCTTTCCCCTGGAGTAGGAAGGGAATGACGATTTTACAGTATCCTTTCCCTGGAGTGGGCTGGTAATGGAGTTTTTGCAGTATCCTTCCCCCAGGAGTAGGTAGAGAATGGGGATTTTGCAGTATCCATCCCCTGCCACGCCCACCAAGCCACACCCACAGAACCAGTAGTAAAAAAAATTGAATTTCACCACTGGGGCTATAGATATAACACCAGCTTGGGTGGATACCTTGTATGGATCCAGATGACAGAACAGGCCATTCTAATGGCATCTCCCACACAACTAGATGTTGTCTCAATGGCAAACATAACACCCATCTATAAAATAAACCCCACACCGCTTTTCTTTCTTCTTACGTTCTATCATTTTGTGATCCAATAATGGATATTGTGTGCTAATTTAAGTGGGAAATTGGCTACATCAAAGGATTCAGATAAATCATTTCGTATTTTAAACGCAAAATGTCACATAGGTTTTTTTCGTTCTCAGTATCAAGACTCGCACCAACCACATCCCAGACTAATACCATTCAGTAGACATTTGCAGTTGTCTTCCACTGATACTGAAGTGCAAAAATAGAGAGCAATTAGGAAGGTTGGTTCAAGTTTTTCCCTTTTATGGAAATGGTCATATATTCATGAACGGCTCTTCCGAAGCCCTCTGTTAACAGTTCTCTTTTCTGTAGATTTTTCTCATAATTCCTAATCTTCTAGGAACATGTTCTGATTTCGCCTATTTTTTTGGCTGAAGTTAAGCTTGTGAAAAATGGTTGTTCCAGCTTGGGTGGTTTTATTTATTTCATATGAATTTGATCTTTTAAGATGCATTTAAAAATATTTTTAAAATAAAAAAATATTTTAAATGCATCTTGAACTTCCAATGGGGTAGACATCTAGATAAGCAAATAAGTCTTCTGCATATTTAATCAGTGGTGCTCCCCAACCAAAAATATGTATTCTTTTTATGTTAATGTAATTCCATAAAATAATAGATGGGTGGGAGGTTGGCGCTTTGGTTCTTTGATCATATAATTTCTACCTTTGGGCCAAATAAGTTGCTACGTGCAAAAATGTACAATGGTATCATAACAGTTTTGCTTTTGTTTTTTTTTCTAGAATGGAAAGTAGTTATGAAAGGACAAGGATGTGGAATGGGTTCTTGCTATTTCGCCAGTCATAAACCCTCCTATACCCTTACAAAAAAAACCTCCTAAGGAACCTTGTTCAATTTGGATTCTCTATTGTCCTTAAATGCTTAACTGGGAAGTCCATTTTTAATGGATAGGTGCTAAAAATAATTAGTGTATACAAACTTTGAAGATTGTGACTATATATGCAGTTATTTATTTTAGCTAAAATCGCATGGGTTGTCTTTCCTAATACCTTGTTCCATACTGAATTTCATATTTCATTCTAATAAAGAAATATTTCATGTTTTGGTTTTTGTAACAAATATTTTTTAAAAAAAGACAATATTCTAACAGTAATAGAAATACTTTATGTAACACATATTTATCTTCGAAAAGTCTAAAGCAGCTTAGCAGTGTACACGAGCAAAGCAAAAACAGAGAATCTCAGCAATTGTGTGATATATCAGAAAGCAACACGCAATAAACTTTGCAGCAGGGATGATCTGTAAATATGAGTAATAAATAAAAAGAATAAGAAAATATTTTATGGTTTGCACAAAAGACAGGCAGGTGATAGATCCACAGAGGCCAGAAAGGAGTTTGAAAATAATGCTGCTAGGTTTGCAAAACTAAAGGGCAGTTTACTCATAATGAGATACTTGCATCTCTGCAGTTAAAAAAAAAATAAACCACCTTTAAAAAAGAAAAACTGGGGTTGAACGTTCTTCAAATATTTGTGATGTTTCTGTTTAACAACTGCTGCATTCCATTGCCTCCATTCAGTAATCCCACTCTGGGGAATGTTGCTTATTAAAGTTAATTTGAGCTTTTCCAACAGATTAACAAGGAACAGGATCCAGAGTGCGAGTCCATTTATTTCTCTATGAGCGTTAAGTAGGGGATCAGGCTTGAACAGTTTTTTGTAGCTGAAATAATATTGAAGAATCCTATGTCCTGATTTGGAATTAAGCCTGATGTCACGAGTGGGTTTTTCTTCTCTTGGAGAAAGTTCTTTTTTGGGTGGATATCTACCTTTGCTAGCATGCCAGTAGAAGAGAAGAAATGTTTTGCAGAATTGTTGGTGGCATGCTCAGGGAAGGGTTTGGAAGCCTGCAGAGTGGCAATTTCTTCTTCTTAATCTTTAAATAATCCCTATGTTTTATTGTTAAAATATTGATTTACGAAGAAAGTAAGATAAAGAAAAACAAAAAAACCCTACTACATTTACATTTTTAAAAGCATAAAAAAAGAGAAAATAAATTGCATTCTAGGGATATGTCCTCCCTTTCATTTGTATTCCCAACCACTAGCCACAGTTTAAACATTTCAACTTTGCATCAAACAGTAATTGTTGTTGGTTTCTATTTAAATCCTAAAAAGACCATATGCCAGATGTCTAAATCTGACTTGCTCTGTGATAATTGTATACAACGGGAACCCTTCCTGCTTGAATTTGGTTAAACTTCTAGACTATGTACTTTCAATTTTGCCACTGCAGCACATTATCCAGTTTTAGCTTCCTGATCTGATATGGTGGGCCACGTATCTTTTTTCCGATTAAAGTGGCACTCTATGGGAGGAAATGCAACCTGTGAGTTGAGCATCCCTGAATTAAGGCTAAAATTTTCCAGCACTATGTGTATGCATCATTGAACTCATGTGGAATTTGCTTTTGCGAAATGCAAAATAACTGGCCCACACCAAATCTTACAACTCTCCCATTGGTTTAGCTACACACATAAAAATCAGTTATCCCAAGATAAGAAAAATCTAATACTAATAAAATGGAGTTGTATAGGTTACAACTCTTACGTTTGGAAAGAGAGAGATGCACATAAAACATGTATATATAAATCTGAAATAGATTTGCAAACTGAATTGGAGTAACATACTGTCCTATGGAATGCTTCTGTTCAGGATTGTCAATCAGCCATGCCCTTTTTTAAGGATAGTCCATTTCATATCCTTTTTTAAAAATTCCCTACCATTTTTTCACAACATAGTCAGCATTATGTGGCTATTGAGCACATACTGTCTTCACTGGGGTAGTGGTGGTTGCGACGGTGGTTGTGACTTCCTTTCTGTCAACACTTTCTACCCTAGGTTGTTTTTATACTTCTGAAAAAATGGGGATTTCCTCAGCTACCTTTAAAGGTAAAGGTACATATGGGCTGGTCATTTCTAGGAGTGTTGCTCATCTCCCTTTTTAAGCCAAAGAGCCAGCGCTGTCCAAAGACATTTCCGTGGTCATGTGGCCGGCATGACTAAACACCGAAGGCGCACAAAGCACCGTTACCTTCCCACCAAAGTGGTCCCTATTTTTCTACTTATCTTTTTTTACGTGCTTTCGAACTGCTAGAAGCTGGGACAAGTTATGGGCGCTCACTCCATAATGTGGCGCTAGGGATTCAAACCACTGAACTGCCGACCCTCTGATCGACAAGTGCAGCATCTTAGCCACTGAGCCACCACATCCCAGCTACCTTTATCCTTCTCTTTTTTGTGAAATGTAAGGTTTTACATTACAATATGATAGATATGTTGATTTGTTGGTGTATATAATATCATTAGCATCCTGGAGCCTTGCCAAAATACTGAATTAGATGTACCCTCCACTAGAACCACTTAGATGGGTGTAATTGATGAAATGAAATGAATGAAACCATACTATTAAGACTTGCTGGAACAAGGCATTCTGGATGTTGCCAGTAGGCAGATTGAGATCAAGGTTCTTTCTGAAAATGAAGGGAGAAGGGTCAGTGGTGAAATTAGTTTTTTTTTTTACTAATGATCTGTGGGCGCGGCTTGGTGGGCGTTGCAGGGGAAGGATATTGCAAAATCTCCATTCCCACCCCACTCCAGGGAAAGGTTACTGCAAAATCCCCATTCCCTTCCGATCAGCTGAGACTCAGGAGGCAAAGAATAGATGAGGGCGGGACCAGCCAGAGATGGTATTTGCCGGTTCTCCGAACAACTCAAAATTCCCACTACCGGGTCCTTCAGAACCTGTCAGAACCTGCTGAATTTCACCTCTGAGAAGTGTGTATATTTTGCATGTGCTCATATAGCCACCTTATTTTGCTTGAGTGCAGATAGGACCAGTAGCTTTCTCTGCACATCAGATACTAAGCTTCAGATTCAGGTATCAGGCAAATTGCCAAGTGTTCCAGATGGGCCCAATTAGTGTTTGTTAAGTGGGGACATGTTTTATTTTTTAATTATTTATTTAATAATATTTATAACTCACCCAAATCCTGATGAATTCTGAGTTGAGTAAAGGAGAATATTTCCAGAGTTGCACATTTGTGACTCTGAGAATATGTTGCTTGGATGCACATCTTCCTGCCTCTGTGTTTGAAGTCAAGGCTGTTTTCCATACAGATAACCTTTAATTCTCAGTATTGCCAAAATATGCCAATTTCTGGTGACTGCCCTCAAGTGCTCTTTAACCACCCTTTTGTATGGATGGGAAAATATTTAAAGGTTAAATTAGTGTGTGTGTGTGAGAGAGAGAGAGGGAGAGAGAGTGAGTGAGTGTGTGAATGTGCGCACGCGTGTGTGTGTGCATGTGTGATTAGAAACCAAGATAAATTCCAAAATCTTGTTATTCATGAATTGTTAAGGTTCTCACAGAATGGGGAAGATACAAAAACAAAGGATCTGGTGATGTTGGGGTATTTGGGGGGGAAAAAACAGATTCTGGTATGTTATGAAAAAACAACTTAATTAAAGCCCAGTATGTTCTGCTTGTTTAATCCAATGGATGTTCTAGAAACGAGAAATATGAAACAAACAGGAACTTACAATCATTTATATTGTTCATATAATCTGGTTTTAAGGGGCTTAGTAGGTCAGCCAGCAATCAGCTGCGAAAGAACCAGAACATGGGGAAAAACAGAGTAATAAGAAGGCGCTTGAGCATAACCAAAGTCAAGATTTAGGAGATCATAGTGACAGGAGCAGAGACAGAAAAAGAAAGTCCAAGAAACTCTATGAATATCAGTCTGCTACCTAAGTGAGCTTTAGAAACTTTCCATAAATGGGAGACTTTTGTAGACTGAACTTCACGCTCAAAGGGCTAAGGCAGGGAAGGTGTAAGATGGGACGTAGTAGATCCTATATCACCAACATGCACATGACCAACATGGATCTTATATTTTTAAGCATTCATGAGCATATATGCAAACTATTATCCATACTTAGTCCTATATATACAGGCATACACCCAAATTTATATCAATTGGAATAGAGCTGGAAGGGACCTTAGAGGTCTTCTAGTCCAATCCCCTGCTCAAGCAGGAGACCCTATACCAAGTAACAAGTAATTGTCCAGTCTTTTAAAAAAAAACTTACGGTGATGAAGCACCTACAACTTCTGAAGTCAAGCTATTCTACTGGTTAATTGTCCTCACTGTCAGGAAGTTTTTCCTTAATTCCAGGTTACTGCTTTCCTTGAGTAGTTTCCATCCATTCTTGATAAGTTTCCATCCAGGTTTTTCTGTCAAACTTCCTTTGGCGCAGTCATACATTAGGCTTCAAATGCAGATGTGTTCAATATCTACCATCCATCAATAAACGTAGACTTGCTTAGAGTCATTAGATTTCAGCCTTGTTTATGTTCTCTTTTTCTTCATTTTATCTTCAGACGTTATGACTGGACAAAAGGATGTAGAAAGTCCAAACACTGAAGCAAAGATTTCCACTACCTATATACAGAATATAGATGCAACCAGTACATCTGGAAATAATACAGTAAGGACGTTGTGGACCAACTTAGCTTCAGCATCTGTAGCTGCAACAGGAAGTACCACATCTTACACCAAAATAATCAGATCTGTGACACCACAGTTATCTCAAATAATACAAACCGAGCGAGCAAGTGCCTCAAGAAGTATGACAGGTAATGCTGAATCTGAATCAGCGACTTCGAGGAAGCATTTTCCCAAGACAGCAAATTCTCCATTTCTGGAGAAAAAACATTCAGGTGAGTTGGAGGAAAGACATTGAAACAATATAATGTATTGCAGGATTAGGCAACCATGCAGGGAAGATGGGAATTTTGTGGATATTTTCATAATATTAATACCATAACTGGACACACTTTTTTTAAAAAATAAAATGGCTACTTATTAAGCATAGCAGGACACAAAATTATTTATTTATTTAATTTTATGCCATGATGCCAGCAGGTACATGGTACCGAATTATCAGAATCCCGCCCAAAGAAAGATCCACCCACCAATAAGTCAAAAATACAAAAAACCTTTGTGCACCAAATTCAAATTTCCAGTTTCAGCCTATCCCCCTCCTTGCATTTAACATAATAATCACGACTTAAATGTTCTCCTGAATCTCAAATGGGAAGGAACAGACTAGATCTCCATTCTTGAATGCTTGTATTTAGACTCTTATACTCTAGGGCATGTGTTGCAAAACTTGGCAACTTTTAAGACTTGTGGACAATTCCCAGAATTTTTTAGCCATCAATTCTGGGAACCAAAGTCCACAAATCTTAAAGCGAAGCTTGGATACCCTTGCTCTAGGCATTGGCATGGATAAAAAAACTTTAAAAATGTTGCTTTATTCAGAAAACTGATTTTAATGACATAATCATAAGATAGAGGCTTCGTTTATGAGTGGAGACATGATGGTGAGAAGCAAAGAATTAAGTAACACTATCCTTTGTATTTATTTTCTTTTGCTTATAATC
This sequence comes from Tropidonophis doriae, assembly GCA_026931265.2. Classification (NCBI taxonomy): domain Eukaryota; kingdom Metazoa; phylum Chordata; class Lepidosauria; order Squamata; family Natricidae; genus Tropidonophis; species Tropidonophis doriae. The sequence continues at coordinate 11,285 of JAPKID020001723.1, forward strand.
TTCTACTCAAACAATGACAATATATACATATATATTTTCAATTTAGCCAAGATTAAAGTTTATTAATGTTTTTCCATTTAATGCTTTTCATTAAAAAAACAAGTAAAATAGAAAGTTTGTATGCTGTTACTGTACTACTATTATATTTACATTTAAGAAATTTACTTTCCTTGGTACAACTGTCTTTTATTACAGATTTCAATGCATTCATGCATCATTTCAAAAATTATTATTTAGTTATTTAAATTTAATGGCCATCAAATTCCAGTGGACTCTGAGTGGCACACAAAAGTAATTAACTGATAAGTGATCAGCTCTAGAAATTTAAATCATAAACCAATGAAGGAGGACATAATGTATTTCTTATTCCAGCTATTGGGAGCAACTACCTTGCAGCTAATATCTGGGATGAAGACAGCACAACGTCCAGTTTCCATATTCCAGACATGGGCAGTTCAGCAACAATCAGTCCGAGTTCAGAAAGGGCTTCCGGCTTTCTTAGAGAGAACTTCACTGGAAAAGGGCCAGCCACTCAAAAACAACTTTCTACATCTTCTGGTCAGATCCAATGGTCATCTCATGGAACGCTTCCAATACCCCAAAGTAGGACCTCAAATGCCAAACAGCCTGATTCTTTAACAAGGATTGTGCTCACTCGGTCTTATACGTCTCCACAAACTAGTATGTATCTTTCCATATTTTCTATTTCAAAAAAAAATAGGAGATGCTATAGAGCAGGGTGGAGAAACTTTTGGTGGCCTTGAGTTTATGTTTTATATTTCATGGCAATCTTGGATTGCAAGAATAGCAACATGGATGCAAATGGATAGAGGTGCAATACTTATTTTGGGGCAAGATTTTTCTCCATCCCCTTTTTTTCTTTAATTATTTTTCTAGAATTCATATAAAGGTTGCTTTGGGTTATCTGCCTTAAAACAATGATAGGCTACCACCTATAATTGACAGCATGGTTAAAAAAGAATAGGGCAAAATTCTGCTCTAGAATGTAACTCTAATTTGGCACAGGTAGTCCTTGAGTTACAACCACAATTGAGCCCAAAATTTATGTTGTTAAGTGAAACATTTGTTAAGTGAGTTTTGCCCCTTCTTAAAATCTTTCTTGACACAGTTTTTAAGAGAATCCCTGCAATTGATAAGTTAGTAACCCGGTTGTTAAGTAAATCTGGCTTCCCTATTGACTTTGCTTATCAAAAGGTTGCAAAAGATGATCACATGACATTGGGACACCACAAGGGTCATAAGTATGAACAAGTTGCCAAGCTTCAGAATTTTGACCACATGATCATCGGGATGCTACACACATTGTAATTATGAAAAATGGTCATAAGTCACTTTTTGCAATGCCATTGTAACTTTGAATGGTCACTAAATGAACTGTTCCATGTCGAGGACTTCCTGCACTATGTTTGGGATGAAATGTCTTTTCATAAGTGCTAGCTCTTATTTTAAATTATGCTGGACTCTATGATTGTGATTGCTGGGATTGTCAGGTTTTTTCCCCCATAGTGTACCATATTTTTCAGAATACAAAATGCACCTTTCCTCACCAAGAAAGAGGGCAAAAGACTGGGTGTGTCTTATACATTGAATACAGCATTTTTGGCCTACTGAAACTCCACCCCCTTTGTAAAAATGGATGTGCACAGGCTTTGGGAAGCCTGCAAAGTGCTTCTGGGAGCTGGGGAGGGCAAAAACGAGCAAAAAGTGGGTCGTTTTTGTCCTCCCAGCCCCCAGGAGCACCCTACAAGCCTTCCAAAGCCTCTGCGTGCCCTCCCTTTTTTTGCAAAAAAAATGAGGCTTGCAGAGGGTTTGGAAGGCCTGCAGAGTGCAAAAACATTTTTTAAAAATTTACCTCTTCAAAATCATGGTGCATTTTATACTTATAGTCCGAAAAATGCAGTATATATTGTACCACATACTTTTGTGTAAAATTCACTTCATATTTACTTTGAGAAAAAATATTTGATCAAAAAGCTACATCCATTTTGTTTATTAAAACCAAAAGTTAAAAATTAATAGCCTTGCCAGTGCAAATATTCTCAGCTGATGTTTCATTAGCAGTTACTTCAACCACCCTTCAAGAAATGACCTAAATTGTACTTTTAGCAACACTGTATGTGCTTCAATTTTCTGCTTTCAGCTCAAACCACTGCCTGCTCTACCATATCATAGTCCACCCATCAGACAGTTGAAGGCATAAGACCTTCTCAAAAGATGACAGTGTAGCCAAAATAATAATTCTATAGAACAAGCTTTAACAATGAATCAAGATTTGATTGGGATCAACATCTGCCCGTTTGATAAACCTGTAACTGTGACCCTATTAGTTGGGTACCACAAATGTGGATCTAAGAAACATGATCCATAAGAAAAGAGAAGAAAACTTTACTAGCAGAAGAGTCTTACAATATGTGTAAATAATGTATTACCAATCTATAAATTTATTGAATAAGATGCAGTATGTATCCTGCTGAAGCAATGTAGTTGGGCTTATTCTGACCTCACTATACTATTTAGAAGACTTCAGCATTGTAGGATAACATAGGAAGTGGCCTGAATCTCTGTGTATTTGTTTTGCTGCTGAAATAAAAGGAAAATAAGCAAAAGAGGAAATAAACAGGATTAGTTCCAGCTGAGTTGGTTTAAGAGTCTTTAAAGTAAAGCTCCCTGGATAATTGATTTCAGATGTTTTGCTTGTTTCCTTGGCAGAAGCTGACTAGAACAATTTGGAGTTCATTTCCATCCAACGATCAAAGGAATGCCTATCTCTCTGCTGAAGATGTACATTACATTTGCAAAAGGCATCATTTTTCACCTTGGGAGCAGTGTATTTTAACTATAGGATAGTCTAGATGGACAGAGTATCGAACTATAGTATTGAGGATTAGGGTTTTCTTTTTAATGTGAAAGAGCCTAAAAGCTGTTCTACATTTACTGTAAAATGAAGCAAATCTAAATCACTCAGTCTGAAACAGGACAGGCTTGGTGTGAAAAGCTGTTTTACATTTGAAACAGGATGTTTCCAATTTGAGAGCCT
>JAPKID020001724.1:0-14341 GCA_026931265.2 Tropidonophis doriae
GGTCTAAGGGAAGTATGAGGCAGGAGACGGTCACGCAGGTAACTAGGCCCTATGCCGTGGAGTGATTTGAAGATGATTGGGTAGGTCTCCTTCATTTATTAAATTTATACCCCGCACCCATCTCCCCAAAGGGACTTCAAAAGCGTTTTGGCCCACAGCGCCTGCGCAACGCTCCGCGGAGCAGCTGGAGCATTGCGGAGGCTCGCGGAAGCGTCTCTGGCAGCTACAACGCATGTGCAACGCATGCACACGTTCATATGAGCGACGCCAGGCCCTGTTCCCATCATACCAGTTGGAACGGGTTCGGGAACCCACCCCTGGTGAGTACACTTGTTTGAATTTGTCCGCCGTTCATTTTGTGACACTACATTTCATCCTGCTCCTACCCCTGAAGCATCTCTACTGCGTTGCCCCTCCTCTTTTTCCTTCATATCCAGTGAAATCCTACAGTGAGGTCAGACAATGGATTTTAGTTTAAGTTTCACTGATGTGCTAATTATTATCAGAGTTTGCAAATCGGTGAATATTGCAAACAAGGAATTAATCACCTTTATCCCCTCCTCCCCCCAATCCTAATGGTGTATCATTCTAAAGCAGTGGTAGCCAACCTGGTCCCTTCCACCCACTAGTGGGCATTCCAGCTTTCATGGTGGGTGGTAGAGGTTTTGTCCAATACTGAAGCACTTTCCTTTTTTTAATTTAATTGACATCCCTTCTTTATAAGTCACCCTTATTGTGGAACCCGTGGACGGTTAGAAAATTTTACTAACAAAGATACAAAAGTGGGCAGTAGTTTGACTACCCCTGTTCTAGGGGGTGGGCTTATCTCCCTTTCAAAGCTGAAGAACCAGCACTGTCCAAAGATTTCTCTGTGGTCATGTGGCCAGCATGACTAAACACTGAAGGCACACAGAACGCTGTGACCTTCCCACCAAGGGTGGTCCCTATTTTTCTACTTGCATTTTTACATACTTTCGAACTGCTAGGATGGCAGAAGCTGGGACAAGTAACAGGAGCTCACCCGGTTATGCGGTGCTAGGGATTCAAACCGCTGACCTTTCTCATCAACAAGCTCAGCGTCATAGCCACTGAGCCAACTTGCCCCTCATTTTTCACTATAGAAAGTACTTTTTCCTTTATCCCTATCAATCCCTTCTTTTTTTTTTTACAGATTACTCAGAAATAGAAAATAAAATTAAGATGTATGACCAGATTCTTTTGCATGCCTCTGCTCTCTTGAGATGGGCAAATTTATAAATGTTCAAAATCAAAGCTTTGATACATGATATTCCATGGGTCTTGTACTTGATCGCGTGGTGACTCAGAATTTGCAATGCTAAATAATGACTTGAGCCTGGCTTCTCAGTTTCAATATCTGATCCATTTTTTAAAAAGATATCTTCTTACTTCATTCGAAATAAGACTTTAACACTAGTCATTTAAGAGAAGCAGTAGGTTATAAATCTTGAAGTAACAACCAGAATTGGAACAAATGGGAGAACAGTTACAGTATAATTGCAGCTAGAACATTCAGGGTTTCCATAACTTTGAGATTAATACAAGAACTAATGTTGACCTAATTTCTTTGCTACAGAAAATGAATTGCAGGGATGCTTACTTTCAAGTTCCTGAAGCGAGTGCTTCCTTCAGAGGAATGGGAAAAAGAATAGCTGCAAAGCAATGTAATTAGATAAAGACATTTTACTTGGATCAGGTAGACCTTGTATGTTCAAGTTCCATAAGACTATGCAACTTTGGGTCAATAACTCTGTCTCAGACTAACCCAATGTACCTTACATGATTTTGCTATGGAGACAAAATTAAGGTCAGCTCTTCTATAAATTATCCTGAACTCTCAGGGAAAAAGGTAAAATATAAAACCAATAGCACTAGTGAGACAATACATTTAAAAGAACTGTGATTATATTAAATATGAGTATGTGTTGTGGTGAAAACACAGCTAAATTGGTGGCTATCTACAATCCCTTATCAACCATAATCTTATCAGCCTTGTACTTTGTATTAAGCCATGGTACTTAAGCACAGTTTATGGTGTAAATCACAACTGATCATAAATTATGGTTTTAAAAAAATGATCCTGAATGAAACTAGAGTAGGTAATAGTTTAGTGCAGTATATGAGGCCAATCTACCTTTCTCTTTATGCTCTTGCAATTTAATGTCATGCATTCATTATACTTAAGGATGTCACAGTGGTACAGGTTGTCCTCAACTTACAACTTACAAGTACGTTTAGTTATCGTTCGAAGTTACAACAGCACTGAAAAATGTTATTTATGACTATTTTTTACACTAATGACTGTTGTATGTATCATGTGATCGAAATACACATGCTTGGCAACTGGTTCATATTTATGACAGTTGCAGTGTCTGGGGTCATGTGATCATCTTTTGCAATTTTCTGACAAGCAAAGACAATGAGGAAGCCAGATTCACAGAACAAACTTGTTGCCAACTTAACTGTAGTGATTTACTTAACAACAAAAGAAGTCATAAAATGGGGCAAAATTCACAACAAATTTCTCACTTAGCAACATAAATTTTTGGGCTCCATTGCGGTCATAGGTTGAGGACTATTTGTAAATGTCGAGGAGATTATAGTTCATGCTTTGCTTCAATCTTAGGTTGAAGTTTTAGTTTAAAACAACTATTAAACCAAATTACAATTCTATAATGAAAAAATAATGGTCACTTTACTAAAACCAGAGACTAAGAATTTGTATATATCATAATCTAGTTGTTTCAAAGATGCACTAAAGCATTACAAACCTAATTTGTGGAAGTCATGAATTTCTGGATAGGTAGTCAAGCAAAAATAGAGGGAAAAAGTGCACTGGAGATATACGAATCCCCAAATACTGCTTGCTAATTACCATTATATAAATTAGTACCAAGGTGCAGTTTATACATTGACATCAACTGCAATGGTGTGCTGCAGTAGATGTTAATGCATTTTAAAAGCTGCATTGTATGCTTTAAAATATGATGTTTCTGATGCATCAGCATAATTTATGCTTTTTCAGGACTTTTTTTCTGGAAGCACTCCAATAGTGTATACACACACACACACACACACACACACACACAATTCCCTTCAATTTGCTAAATAGAATTGCCCCTGAAAAGCAATACACATATATTGAAATCTAACTTGGAACTAAATCCAGCAAGCCTTTATCAGCAATACATGGGAAGATTCTGGCACATGCCAGAATAAAAACTCAGACAAAAATTTCATTGAAAGCTCAGCCAGACTGCAGTTTATCTCTCTTTAAGTCGTTTCTTCGTTCTGCTAGAAGCATGCTATAATACTACAAATCATTACGCATCTTAAAGTGGCGAAGTTTTGAAAACATGGAGATGCAACTTGCAGCAGGGTTTTTTTTGCTTAACACACTGCAGAGTAACAGGTCTCATAAGCAGACTAAGCTTTTCTTCTTTTCCCTTCATGTATTTTGTATCAAAAACAACAGTTTAAATTTATTTATCAATGTGGGCACTCATACTAAATTCAACAGTAATTTTCAAGTAAAAAGTGAACACTAATGGAGAAGAGTGAAAATTGCTAAAATATTGTACTTCAAATATGCAGAATATCCAAGCACATTAAATGGCAATTGTAACTAAGTGGTCTAAAATAATATTGATTAGCAATAACAGCATTGTTATTAAATATTTATATTATTGCAGTGCTTATAGGATCATTTATAAATTGTCCCTTGATTCGCTGATACATCCATATTTCCTGATTTGAACACTGATCAGCCACATTAAGACATTTCTTGGAGTAAAGCATATTAAATAAGTTGGCTGGATGTGCCATGTATCTCCTGCTTCAATACTGCAGGGCAAGAAAAGCAGAGAGCCAAATGGATAACGGTCCATGACAGCAACTAATCCTAGGTTCTGATCTTGAGATTTGAGGATGGTTGTAACACTTGGCGCAATATACCTGCAGCTTAATTTAACACCTGGACTATTTGTGTTACCTCATGGTAATAATAATTATACAGAAGCAACCACCTATCACACATGGCATTTTATTTTATAAATGCCAAGGGTTGGTTACCACAGAATACTGATTTGAGATGAGGAATGCTATATTTGAAAGGTGGAACCCCTACAATTTTCCACAATGTACCTAAGTCCATAAAGTACCATTTTACAAGCAAGCATCAAGGGCAGGGTGTAGGCTTCCAAAATGACTTGAAAGACAATGTGCAAAAATGTAAACAAAGTAACCTTTAAACATAGCTATATCTGTTTTCAGACAACTTGAAAACAGCTCTTCCTTCCTTCCCTTTCCTATATGGCAAAAATGTTAAAAAGCACATCACAATTACATTCTAAATGAGCAAATATGAAAATATTTATTCTATTTACAAATCCGAAGACAGACTAGTTATATAGTCAATACATGACAGAGTTGCATACAGAAAGTCTCTGGGGTTTTCCTTGATACTCACTCAGAGGGCACTGTTCCATAATATGTCACACTATCTGTTTTGGAATATCACAGCTACATTCTGACATTCCATATGTATAGTCACATCTATTTTAAAGTATTGCTTACCAGTTTATCCAAACATAATTACAACAGAAACAAGACATTTTATTGTTCATTCAATAAAACATGGTTAAGTAACCCATAGTGTAGTGCAATGGGTGAATCTGGTCACTAAGTCTTTCTGTCCAATTTCACTGCTAATTTTCCCTCTTTCTTTGGGGCAGCTGTTTATCTCCTATTAGGAAAATGCCAGAAAGCCCCCGGAGTTGTAGGGCTGGTTTACTTAAGTTAAATAGATGACTGACAAAATAATACAATAAACTTCCTCTAGGACCAAACTATATACCATGTGGAACATTTCTGGTCATAGCGTCCAATATTTTCATTTAAATATAAAATCAATTGTTGGGATGATTCTAAATTTGGTTTGAAATGAGGTGCAAAGAAATCCTTAGAATGGAAGGTTTGGTCCTAACCTAAGTAAAAAAAAAATCCTTATGCTTTATGAATATATGTGAGTTGCCAAATAGAAAACTATCTTCATCTGATAAAATAAGATCTACACTAAATATCACCTCTATAGGCTGCTTCTTTGCTTACTAAAATTTATTTCAAGGGCCCAATTTGTGTTATTGGCTTGTCTGTTTTATGCTGATATCAGAATAATGGTGGTGGATGTTGATCTTCAAAAAATTAAGAAAGCCAACACCGTTTAAAAGCAATACATAAGAACATTAAAAACAACACACCATTTTAAAGCAAAGTTAAAAATTGTTTGGTCTTGGAGTAGCTACTACAGTATTCTATAAATATCTTTATAGTAATGGATTTTCAGAGTCAGGCACACTTCTTTCAAGATAAAGAAATGTAATTTTATAGCAATTATGTTCAGAAACTACTTTCAAGCCCCTATTATATGTTAAATATATTATAAAATTTTATATAAAATAAGATTAGTTATTTTAAACTGATTAGAGTTACAAAACATTATTTCTTTACAGCTCATGAAGAAAAGTAAGACTATATTTTTTTTACCAAGTTGCTTTTCTAATTTTGAATATTTTGTACGTTCCTTTCTATTGTATGCATATTATCAGACATGACACTATGAAGAATTCAGATAAATATTACACTTCAAATATTCATACTCAGCAGCTGAACTTTCCCTATCACTCTTACACAGATCTCAATTCACTGTTAAAAGTGTTACCATACTAACCTTTGGATACCAGGATTCCTCTACACGTACAATAAACATAGGGCTGGTACCATGCATCAAAATACATATTTGTAGTTATATCTGCATTGATAATCAACAACAGAGTAATAGAAGCCAGGAGAGGAGCCTTGAAAAAGTTCATATACACAATGCAGAAGGGATTGCAGCCGTGGTGATGCAGTGGTTAGAATGCAGTACCGTAGAGTACTTCTACTGACTGCTGGCTGCCTGCAGTTTTGGTAGTCTTAATCTCACCGACTGGCTGGGCTGGCCTGACAGTTGACGACTAGTTTAGAGAAGTTTTAGTCTAGGTTTTTATAAATTTTAGTGGGGGGTACTTTTTTAAGTTTTACATTTGGTTTTAGCGCAGGTATTATATATGTTTAATATGTTTTTAGGGTGTCTATTTCTGTTATATTTGTTTTTTAAATTGCCTGTGCACCGCCCCGAGTCCCTTCGGGGAGAGGGGGCGGTTTAGAAATACGAATAAATGAAAATGAAATGAAAATGACCAAGAGTAAGTATTCATTATGCTCTTTGAAATTAATATGGCCATGAAAGTATCACCAAAATTAAAGGCAAAAATAAGTACACATTTGTACAAAATTTGCATATGTTTGTCTGTGGTATGTGTGTGGATGGTTCTGCCCCCAGGCGCCTGATGGACCCTGAGATGGAGCTCCAGATGGAGCTTGGGCCAATACCTGAGACCCTGACCCGCGACTTGACTGAGGACCTAGTGGCCACTTGGACAATCTTTTAAAATAGACCTGACAACCCTAAAAGAAAATTGCTTTACATATTAGATCTGTGAAAAGCATTTTAAAGGGCAGTTTGGTAGGAATCCATATGAAGTACTTGATCTGACTGAAAATTGATTTTCAGGAAAAAATTTCAGTTGATGTGTCAAATTAAGTTTTGCATATGCACTATGGACACACTGTATAAAGCTTGGTAAATTAAAGCATTGTTTTAGTATGTCAATTTTCCTTGTGGAAGAACAATAGGATCCATCTTTTTAGGAAGTGGAGGGACCACCTTGGCCTTCTCGATCATAACATGTGAAATAATGTAAATATTAGGATCTGAGGAATGGTTTAGTTTTTTTCTTCTCCTTTCTTACTCCCTTTTCTTCTTCATCATGATTCTAATAACGCTTTCTCAGAAATCTCTTTTGAGTTAGAAAGAAAGAAAGAAAGAAAGAAAGAAAGAAAGAAAGAAAGAAAGAAAGAAAGAAAGAAAGAAAGAGAAAGAAGGAAGGAAGGAAAGAGAGAGATGATAGCTAGCTAGCTAGATAAATAGATAGATGATAGATAGAATACCCTGTTTCCCCAAACATAAGACCTCCCCGGATAATAAACCTTGAGAGCATGTGCTAAAATAAGCCCTCCCCAAAATATAACAACACAGCAGCAGCCATGAGGTGACCACACTCACCGCCTCCTGCACCTCAAAAATAGTAAGACCTCCCTGAAAATAAAGCCAAGTGCTTATTGGGGCAGGGGGGGGGGTCAAAATAAAATAAGACTTTTCCCTTATTTTCAGGGAAACACTGCAGTGGTGGGTTTCTCCCAGTTTGTCCCGGTTTGACTAAACTGGTAGTAGCGGTGGCAGGAGGCCCCACCCACCTGCCTGGATGCTTCTATGCATGCGCGGGGACGCGCAGGAGCGACCCCAAACCAGGTACCTTCTGAAGGTAGACATCACAGCTTCTTTGATGGTAAAAGGAGACTAAAATAATCCAAGTCCCGAGTAGTAGTTAGAATGACTTTAAATTGATCGGCATAATTCACTGGCACTCACAGGAAACATCAGCAAAAAAAAAAAAAAAAGCCAAGATGGTACTTACAATGATCTGTTGAAAACAGGTGGGGACTTCAGGGAATTCCACAAGAGGCAGCGTTTGGATTGGATGAAATTCCATGTCAATTGGAAGCTTTGGGATGTTTTCTGAGGTGAAGAACTGGCTCTGTTTTAAGTTTGTGGATCTTTGGTTTGTATACACTGTGGAAATCAACAGAACAGATAGTTTGAAATCTGTAATGATTTAATATATTTCTTTGTTTACATCAATTAAATGATGAATATGTTCAGTCTCCATTTAGAAAATAAAACGTTTTTATTGCCTAATTAGTGTTTCCTATGTTTGGAAAATAAATCAGCCCAGACAAAAATCCAATTGGCTTCATAGAGCAATCTGAAAGAGTGAGATTCAAATTTGTACTGGTTCAGTAATGACAGTAGTCTTAATACAGTCTTGGATATGTCTGCTAAGAAGAAAGTTCCTCTTTGTTTATTGAAGCATGCTCCTAATTCAGTACATATAGTATTGTGCTGCCTAAGAAGTTCTAATTGGAAGTGAAATAAACTTCTCAGTTCCTTGAAACATTTGTATAATTTCCACAATTGTCTTTTCCCCCCTCTTCTAGTGCAACAAAATGCTCTGCATGCATGTGTTTCTGTGTATTATACATTTTCAATTGTCTAGACTAAAGATGCTTTTGTTCCTTCTTCAGCAAGTGTCTTTTAAAAATTATTTGCTTTATGTTGCACATGTGTTAGACCCAAACAGCTTGCAAAGCTTGCCAAACCTCAAAAGGAAGCAAGTTCCAGAGTTAGAGAAAAGGACAAGATGGGATATCACAATCAAGAGATATGACTATATGATAGCATATCATCAGCATATTATGCAAATACCATGTGCAACAGAGGAACAGGCATAGCACAGTAATAGCATATAAAGTAAAACGTTTTTGAGTTAAGCTCCAATATAGGAGATGCTCAGGATTGAAATGAAGAGTTCTTAGTCCACTCTGAGCTTGGTTGTTTTTTTGCAGACATTTCATTACCCATACTAGGTAACATCATCAGTGCCAATAAGGAGTGGGGGTTTGCTCTCAGTTTATATTCTAAAGTAAAGCATAATTTGGGATGGCTTGATGGATATATCTATGCAGTTTTCTTGAAAGTGGTTTCCCTTTGTCGTCTTTCAAATGTTTTCCAGCATCCTGGTCTCAGGATTTCCCGGGGGTTTGTTTCATGATCAACAAAATGGGCTTAGATCCTGACATTTGCTATGACATTTCCTGGTTCTTGAAGGACATGCAATGTTCTTTGAAAGTGTATGGAAGTGGCTTTCTGGTGCCTTCCCCTTGAAAGTTTTTGGGACTTCCCAATCTAGTCTATAAACAAGCCCATGCTTACATGTAAGGCGTCTTGGTTCTACCCCTGCCTTCTTTAGATAGGTCTGGGAAATACCAAAAACTTGACAGCTCAGTGCCCTGACTAGATACAATACAAAGCAACTTTGTAGAATTGATACCATTCAGTGCAGATCAGAATTAGAACGATACCTGGCCCGTAGTTTTTGTCTCCCACTCCAATGAAATGATCTGCACAACTATCGAAACAGACCTTGCCAAATCGCTATTCGGTTAGTATCAACAGTTTCTGTTACGATTACATTAAATTGCACATTTATGTTCACACACAACATATTTTTAAATATCAGGTGCAAGAGATATGCTGTTTTCAGGTTTATACTATAGGAGATTGGAAACAAAATATACAGCCAGCCCATTTCAGACAGTAGATTTTATCATACAACTTTTGCCTTGCAGAGCACATTGTGAATACAGTTCAGAACAGAGTTTGAAATGTCTAGATATAAAGTTTTCATCATATCAAGAGAAATCATATTTATTTCTGGCATCCTCTGGCATGTATGTCATATTTTAAGTAAAGGTAAAGGTTCCCCTAACTCAGCTCCGTTTCAAAGTCGAAGAGCCAGCGCTGTCCGAAGACATCTCCGTGGTCATGTGGCCAGCATGACTAAATGCCAAAGGAACACAGAACGCTGTTGCCTTCCCACCAAAGGTGGTTCCTATTTTTCTACTTGCATTTTTACATGCTTTCAAACTGCTAGGTTGGCAGAAGTTGGGGACATGTAACAGGAGCTCACCCCGTTACACGGCGCTAGGCATTTGAACCGCCGGCCTTCCTGATCAACAAGCTCAGCGTCTTAGCCACTGAGCCACCGCGTCCCTTTTGGAATTAGAATACAATCCACCTAAAATATTTCCTCCTTGTACCAGTTGTTATTAAAGGACTGAACCTCACTGAGTGAGTCCATGAAACACTTGATTTCTATTCTAAAACTGAAAGACTTCTACACCTCAAACGAAGGCTGGGACAAAGATGGTAGGTCTATTCAAAGCCACCGTGTCTCTACTGATCAAAGTTAGTGCAGGCTAATTGGCTACAGAGGTCTTTGGAAAAGTTCAGACCTACTTCCCATGCAACACTGATGGTTTTTGTGAATATCACCACTACGGCTTGCAGAAAAATCCATGCGAGTTTAAGTTAAGGTGCCACTATCTCCAAATCTGACCACGTGTTACCTTCTGCAAATTTCTCAATAACATAATGGCTGCTAGCTAAATTCCCTTATGCCTGCAATTGATTCATGCAGCCAAGGGGAATCTCTTATTTCCACTGAAAAGAAGGGGATACTTTGCTCTTAAGAGTATTGCACAGATATACTTCCAATTTAGCCATACTACTATGTTCTTAAAAAAATGTACATTTTACTTTAAGCCATCCCATCTCTTCCCATCCTGTTCAGCAATTAAAAGAGTTCAGATTTCATGCTCTCTTGGTTTATAACCCTTCCATCTGCAATTCAGTCATGCTTTCAGAATTATCTTTATTTCAAAAATTGAAACTCTCTCTCATCTATCAATAAACCAGAAATGGGGAGCCACAATAAAGCTAACAGATCCAAAAGCTTAAAGAGATGCAGGGCAGGGAATAAGCATTTTCAGGAACTGACAGATTTGGATTGGAAGTACGATCTCCTTTGGGAGAAGGCAGGTGACTTCTTGACTTACGACCACAATTGAGCCCAACATTTATGTTGCTAAGTGGGACAGTTGTGAAGTGAGTTTTGCCCTATTTGCAATCCTTTTTTTGCAGTGAATCACTGCAATTGTTAGTAACACGGTTATTAAATGAATCTGGCTTCCCCATTGACTTTGCTTGTGAGATGGCCGCAAAAGGGGATCACATGACGTCTGGACACAGCAAAGGCTTTAAGTATGAACCAGTTGCCAAACATCTGAATTTTGATCATGTGACCATGGGGGTGCCACAAAAGTGTGAAAAATGCCCATAAGTCAATTTTTTCAGTGCCATTGTAACTTCAAATGCTTGGTAAATGAAAGGTTGTAAATCAAGGACTCCCTATGTGTTTCTTTGATGTAAAATTGCCAATAAGAGTAGGTCAAGGATCAAAAATGGATAGCGTAAATGGCAAAAATGTTTAGCAACCGGTCTATAAAATGATGGAAATGCAATCAGTCCGCAGGCACATACTACCACATGTGGTGGACGTGCAGCAAAGCAAGAAAATATTGGGAGAAATTACATAATTGGCTGGAAGAGATAACTAAACAGAATATAGATTCAAAGTGGGAATTATATCTGTTGGGAATAATACCAGAGGGTTACACTAAAGGGACCACATATTTAGTTTTACATATACTGACAGCTATCATCATCCCTGGTCCTTCTCTTCAATAGACTAGACCCACCTGGTTTCCTCAACCATTCATGATACGATTTAGTCTTCATCTTCTTCATCCTCTTTGTTCTCTTCTCTAGGGTCTATGTATATAGTTTGAACCCAGGTTACTTCTAGCATCAATTGTTTTTCACCCTGTGCTTTCAGATTTTCCAGGAGGCATCTTCTGCATGTCGTATCATGGCTAGGACTAACATCAACAGCAAATGTGGGATTTGCTTTCTTTGGGACTTTCCACTGTTGTGGAGTAAACAGCCACCAGAGAATTCCTAATTACAGTTTAAGAAACAGCTGGTGCATACTTTTTCTAAGTAAGAAACATAGCTTCAGAATTTAGGAACAAAAAGTCAGAAACAAGGTAATCAAGATGCACCAATGAATTCAAGGCACTGTATTGCACCATCTGCTATAAACTACACGTATTTATTTGCTGTGTCTTGAGAACACACCTCTTTAGCTCTATTTAGAAGCCCTCAGAAATTATCTAGCCAAAAGGGCTGCAGGTGAACAGTGTTGTGGTCCACCAGTGGCCAGTGAAGCTGGCAGCAGATTCGGACAGTGAGGAGATTGGGGAGGAACGTGGGCTAGTCCTGGAGTCTGGGGAAGGCTCTGATGAGGACTCAGTGTTGGAAGCAGAGAGGGGGCCTGAGCCATCTGACAGTTATCAGCTGCCTTCAAAGTCAGACATCAGAGAAGCAGACAAACAGCTGGAGCCTATTCCCAGTATGTGCATACACAGAGTGGCCAGACGAAGGGAACAGCTAAAGAACAGGGGTCGACTTGGGAGTAAGACCAGATGATGAATGGGCCCTCCCAAAGGAAATAAAAGAGGAGCGAAAGGGGAGTGGAGTTTGCAGGTCGGAGACTCCTTGCCAAATTTTGTAGATATCAGCCTGTCAGCTCTCCAAGCCAGATCAGGTCTGTGACTGTAAATCCTCCCTCGGAAGACTTTGCTGGATATGAATGAGCAGAATTCATAGTAAATTAATAAAAGAGGTTTTTGTTTGGATAAGTAGTTTGCTTCAGGCTCTTGGAAAGCCTTGGTCAGAGTAAACAAGACCTTATACCAAGGAAACTTTCCTAGCAGACAAATACTTCTTGGCTGCCAGCTGAGTTGGATTCGTCATTTGCCATATTGAAACATCTAGAGGCTGAACAAAAGCTTCCAAAAGTCCCTGGACCCTGCCTTCAAAGAGTTACTTGAAGGTTGCTACTCATCTAGAATATAAGAGGCTGCCACAAAGAAAAGGGAGTCAACCTATTCCCCAAAACAAGAAACAATGGATGGAAACGAATCAAGGAGAGAATCAACCTAGAACTAAGGAAAACTTTCCTGACAGTGAGAACAATCAACCAGTGTACATAACAACTTGCCTCCAGAAGTTACTGGCGCTTCATCACTGGCGCTTTTAAGAAGAGATTCAACAACCATTTGTGTGATCTAGTATAGGGTTTCCTGCTTGACCAGGAGGCTGGACTAGAAGACCTCCAAGGTACTTTCAAACGTTGTCATTCTGTTATTCTAATATTTGATCCAGGAAAGCAAGTTCTCTGCTTTGCAGAGAAAAGCAAGTAACATCATGCAGTCATGACATTATTATGTAATTGATAGGAACAATGTTCCATATGCCATATGCTTCAAGATGCAAATGATTAAATCTAGATCATTCTGGCAATCGTATTGTGATGCCTGAGATGGCGTCTACAATATATTGAGGATTCTATTTCAATTTTTATAATTATTTTTCCAATGGAGGTATCCTATTTATGGTTGTGTCTATAGTCTGTCAGGTTACTGACAATCCTACTTGCACTGTTCCACCACAACCCGCTCACATATTCTGTGCATCGCTTCCATTTTTCAACTGCTCACTGTATTTTTTTTTATTGGATAGGAATATCTTCCAGAATTGTCAGTCATACATATCCATGCCTCATAGTACTGAAATGGCAGATCTGTCTTGGAAAATGGATGATGACTTGGAAATGGGATGAAAAAATAAAAAATAGCAGAGGTGATAATACCATAAGGAAAATACACCTTTACTTTGGATATTAAAAACCTTGGCTTTAATACTTGGCATCTCCAGGTTAAGATAGGCTGCCAAAAATGTAAGCCTTTTGTGGGGAAGGGTGTTTCTAGTTGTTCACTTTTATTTTACAGATGTATTTGCAACCACCCTCATTATACACTACTTACTAGATTCTAGGTGGCTTACAATATCTATCTATCTATAAATGGCTGTGTATGTGTATGCATGTTCCAGCATAAATCTGGAATGCCTTGAGCAATTTCAACCAAACTTGGTGCCCAGATGACTTGCTCCCTGGAAAAAAACTACTGTGGGGAAAACAAACCCCTTGGGGTGTGTGTTTTGATAAGATACAGCCTGTTGTGCCATAAAATGGCTTCTATTTACAGCTAAATGAATAGCAATAGCAATTGCACTTAGACTTATATACCGCTTCCCAGTATTTTACAGCCCTCTCTAAGCAATTTACAGAATCAGCGTTTTGTCCCCAAAAATCTGTGTCCTCTTTTTACCGAGCTTGGAAGGATGAAAGGCTGAGTCAACTTTGAGCCAGTCAGGATCGAACTGCTGGCAGTCAGCAGAATGAGCCTGCAATATTGCATTCTAACTATAGCGCCACCGCAGCTCTTGAATGCCTTCACAAGAGGACATTTTCCTTTTTGTCATATTTGCAGTGGGCCTAAAATACAGTATAACATTACTCATTATAATGTATTCAGATAGGCAGTCCTTGACCTGACCATAACTGAGCCCAAAATTTCTGTTAAGAGAGACATTACTATTGATCTTCTCATCGTTTCTATCACCCATCTCCTCCCACTAACTTTTTTGCTTGTATCCTTACAATTCACATTGATTGTTTCCTAGTATGATTTAATTGCTTATTTGTACCCTATGACTATCATTTGGTGTTGTACCTTTTGATTCTTGACAAATGTATTTTGTCTTTTTATGTACACTGAGAGCATCTGCACCAAAGAG
>JAPKID020001725.1:0-14341 GCA_026931265.2 Tropidonophis doriae
AAACTGTTTCCCCCCCCCCCCACCTAAGATCAGTTTTGGAAATATAACTTCTTACAGTGTTTCCATCCTTAAGTGTAATATTTACTTTAAATAATTTAATATTTACATTTATCTCACTTCCATAGCGGTGTGCAGTTATTATATATTTATTTTAAACCTCTTGCTTTTCAAAATACAGCAAAGGACATGTACACAGGTTTTCTCACCTGATGGATTTCAGCTGGATCAGGCAAATGTTGCCTGTTCTACAGATTCCAATTTTGAGCTATTGTTTTAGTCTTCTCCTCTTGGAGCTTCTGCTAGCCTCAACATGTCTCAGTTAAAGAAAGAAAATGATTTCTTCATGATTTCAGACATTTGGGGGATTTATCCTGCAAGCCAGAAATGTTGGTGGGAAGGGTGAAGAGAACAGACCTAGGGATTTTATCAAGAAAGAAATGAGTGTCATAAGAGGCATGAATAAAATAAGACAGAATATGAACAAAATGGGGAAATGCAGAAAATAAAACTATACAAATTGGGAATAGACTCTCATATGTTGCAAATGCCCCCTTTTTATGGGCTTCCTATCCCTCAAACAAGGGGCGCGATGGCTCAGTGGCTAAGACGCTGAGCTTGTTGATCAGAAAGGTCAACTGTTTGGTGGTTCAAATCCCCATCGCTGGGTAACAGAGTGAGCTCCCATTACTAGTCCTAGCTTCTGCCAATTTAGCTGTTCCAAATCATGTAAAAATGCAAGTAGAAAAATAGGGACCACCTTTGGTAGGAAGGTGACAGCGTTCCATGCACCTTCGACGTTTAGTCATGCCGGCCACATGACTATGGAGATGTCTACAGACAGCGCTGGTTCTTCAGCTTTGAAATGGAGAGCACCACCTTCTAGATTTGGGAACGACTAGCACATATATGTGAGGGAATCCTTTATCCTTCAAACAGCTAAAGCCACCACTGCTGGACAAAAAATATTCCCCATACATATATGGAAATGTGAGACTGGGCTCCACATGTGGGTAATGCTCTCTCAAAATTGCTTATCATGGAACTATAAGATCATCTTATCTAAAAATCAATTATCATTTCCTTGATGCTACCTTATCAGTTCCGTTTCATAATGCACTATTGTGAGAGAAGTATAATCATGCAGAACACTACCTGTATCCCTGGTATTTCAAGGAGGCAAAAAGATGTAGAGTGGACATCATCATGTCACTTTTCAAATTTGTTGGCCTAAAGTTCCAATCATGCAATTCTGGGTAGAATTGGCAACACCGGTGGAATATGTAGCAGACAAATGGATGTAGTTTAACTGTGACCTAAAGATACTAGCAGAACAATTCTAGTTCTTGTCATGGAAATCATTGGCATTGAAATCTCCTAAAATATGAAAGCTCTATAAAGAAAATGTAAAAGATTGAAAGAAAAGAAAGGGTGAATGTATGACTTATTGTCTCACCACATCATTGCCATTTTGTTTTTATTTTGTACTTGTTTTTTCACTGAAACCAATTTCAAGTGTGGGATTGATTAGTAGCTGACCTGAAGGCATATTGAGGGATCAGAAGTGTGGATTCTATCGTTCCATACATTGTCCAACATACTCCTAAGTGGATCCATCACTCTTCATTCTCCTACCAATCCTTTAGCAAGTGTTGGGGTTTGTTGTTTCAAAAATGAGTAGGGAGGAATACTCAATGCTCAAACCTGGATCTGACATTTTTGCTGACTTCAGAGAAGAAGAATTGAAAGATTAAATCCCTGAATCCCTTTGTAGGGTTATAGAATTGCAGCCTAAAAGCATCTGAGAATAAGTACAAGAGGAAGGCCAAATATCCATCCCAGGCAAGGAGTTAGGAAACAATTTCAAGCAGTTTAAATCTGGTATGTGAATATGACCTTATTCTCCTTTCTGGGTCAATGCCAACCTGCAGAAAAATAAACTTTGGGGGTATATTGTGTTCCGCTTTGTAAGGAAGCATCAAGCAAATGGGAAGCTAAATAAGCACATTTTGATATAATCCATCTTTTTAAAAAAATAATAAAATAAAGTTCTCCAAGCACCAGAGTAATTAAAATCTGCAGGCCAGTTTTAAATCAAATCACTCCCTCTCAGACAGGATATTACTTGAAGAATTCCTTAGATATATAACAACTCTCAATCTCTTCTTTAATCTAGGATACATTTTGTATTAAAGCCACAGACTGAAGTCATTGACTTTGATCCCAGTTCTAACTATAAAGGCTGAGAGAGGTTAAGAATGGCCTTTCCATGCACCTTTCACTACAACTAATTTAAGTGCTCTCCACATATTTTTAAGAAATCCATATATCAGCATGAAATGGTTGCAATCATTGCCAATTACTACCTTGTCTTGAAAGGGATGCAGTGGCTCAGTGGCTAAGATGCTGAGCTTGTCGATCAAAAATGTTGGCAGTTTGGTGGTTCGACACCCTTCCGTCATGTAACGGAGTGAACTCCCGTTACTTGTCTCAGCTTCTGCCAACCTAGCAGTTTGAAAGCATGTAAAAATGCAAGTAGAAAAAATAGGGACCACCTTTGGTGGGAAGGTAACAGTGTTATGTGCGCCTTCAGCTACATAATCATGGAGATGTCTTCAGACAGTGGCTCTTTGGCTTTGAAACGAAGATGAGCATCCCACCCTAGAGTCGGGAATGACTAGCACATATGTGCAAGGGGAACCTTTACCTTTATCTTGTCTTGAATATGTTCTGTTCTTGATTGCTCTAGTCATCTGATTTCTCTCCAAAGCAGTAAAAATATATATGTATACATCTATTATGTATATCTATTAATAGGCTTTATATATCTTGAGGCTGCCCTCAGATGTTCTTGAAATGAGGCAGGAGATGGTAGTTTATCAACAGGACATCTAAGGAATGCTTCGGAAGGCTGTCTCATGAAATGAGATAAAGGCAATATCTCAAAGGGGGCATAGATAGATGGCCAAGAGAGATTGGAGCATGGTGAGATTAAAACAGGGGGGAAAATTGTAGCACATCCACGAGGGTTTTCATAAGATATCTTCAGGAAAAACGTATTAAATTCTGCCTGCCTGCTTTGCCTACCCTCTACAGCTATAGGTTCTAGGTTTCAGTTGCGTACAAAAAATTAAAAGTGTGATGGGCTACAATACAATATAGTGCATGTTTGTAGTTCTATACTTAAACAGTGAAAAGATGAAGAGACTTAATTTTTCTAGGTTCAAAAATTCCCAGAAACAATCTGCACAGTCAGTCCTATTTTGGTATGCATATTCTAAAGAAGTTAATTTAGATTTACACTTTTACAGTGAACAAAATAAATCTGAAACTGTAGATTAGACTTGGAAGTAAACAAACAGAAATCAGACAAAGCAATGACAGACCACTTCTGTTTTGCTACCAAGAGTCTTCTCATGACTTGTATATGTCCCTCCAGTCACCAGAAACAGAACTTGGCTCCAGAGTGACTGCATCTTACTTTAAGTTATTTTAGAACTTCCCCTACTTGTTTTGAATGTTTCTCCCCACATGGTAGCTGTGAAATTGACTCTAAGAATCTTTACTTTATATATCTGAATGGTTAGATTGTAACAATATTAAGCTGAGCTATTGAATATTTAATTTACGTTGAGATTGTTTGGATTATATCATTGAAGATTATATCATTGATATATTGTTGAAAGCAGCAACAACATTTGTTGTTGAAAGCAGCTTTGCTTACTTCCTTATTTGGGGCTTACTAGGGTGTTGTGACACAGTACATATACTTGTTCCCCTGGCTCAGCTGATCAGGATGAGAGCCTATGGCCTAGTGGCAATTACAACTGCCTTACATGTAAAACAGCTCAGGTCCAAATCCCAGTAAGAGTATGGCTAGCTGATGAGAGCTAAATAGCTTGAAATAGATCTATACTAGTCTCATTTATTTATTTATCAGCAGAAATGCAACACACACACACACACAAACAATTTACCCAAATATTTTTTTAAAATTTACCAGCTGTCCATTCTTCTTTTCACTATCGCTGGGAAAGCATTTAGAAATCTCCAGCCACTCCCTCAATCAATCATTTTGGCTTCTTCTGCAAACACAGACATTTTTGCCATTACACTAAAAATAGATGCTTTTCAGACAGTGAAACCAGTCTGTCTTGTTGTGTTATTATTTTTAACGTGCTGTTTTTACTTGTAGTTGTGATAACAGGATGTATTCACTATTTCTCCATTCAATAACCTGATACTTCAGCAATATGAACGGCCTCTATAACTTTATAATGTCACCATAGGGAAAGAATTTCCTTGGGAGAAAGAAACCACATTAATTCTGATTTCTTTTAATTACCAGTACAACCAGTACACTATCTGATTTCAAAAATTCTCACTGTTATCACACTGATTCAGTTAGTTGTGTTGCCTAGTATGAATTTTTAGGATTCAGCTTAAGGACATACCTGCACAAGTTATACAGTTTTATTAAACCAGCATAACGTCCAAATTATGTTATTTGAAATGTAGACCTTCCACAATTACACCTAGATATGGGATAGTGGAGGGCATCATGCCCTTGTGCTTTCGGCATGTCTTGGGCAAACTTTGAAGATACTAGAGATGTTTACATTAATGATGTGGTGTTGAAAGGGATAATGGGATGATGCCCAGGAGCTCTGCTGCCTGCAAAAGCTGAATTCTTTGTGTGATGCATTTTAAAGGAGTCTGGGAAGGAAGCCTACACAACACCTCAATAGAGGCTAGAGGTGTTCCATAGAAGATGGGACATTTTCTTGCAGATAGGAACTGGCCTTGAGGTGAGGGGAGCGAAAGGATTTCCAAGAGCCACAAGGAGTCGTGAACTCACCAGAGTGCTCAGAACTATACATCTTCAGAGGAAAAGTTGAGATGCTTTAAAGTTGCTGTTTTGTGTATATTTTTCCAAGCTGGAAAAATAATCCCACTTGCTCATAAAAGAGTGTCTTACTCTTCTCAGAAATGCCCAAATTCTAAAAACTTTGGCCTTGCCCATTCAAGGGGTTCCAAAAAGAAACTAGAAGTCTGTATGTCACCTACAGTTTGTTCATCCATAATATGAAGATGATGTATGAGCTCTTTTTAGGAGTTTTAGTCTGGAAAGATGCTGATGAGATGCTTCCATTTTATCGTCATGGAATTTCACAGATGATGCTGTCTTCTATTTGTAATCATTCAGTGTTTTTCCACTTCTATTTTTTTCTATCTCTTTCTGCAAGGAAAAGTTGAACAGCTGTATAATTAACTGGTAGCTTTAGGAAATGCTAGTCTGGAAATACCGACACATTCTTGCTTATTATTCTAGCTCTGGTAAACTATGCTTATTAAGCAAACTACACTTATTTTCAAAGCTTGCAAATTTTGAAGCTCAAGCTGGCCTTATAAATCCATTGTTCTCTTTAAATTGAGATCTGCATATATGGGACTCATTGGGGGAGATTGCAGGGGTGACATTGTAATATAATTTTATCATATTTTATCTATATATTAAATTATTGTATTGTATTCTGATTTCATTTTAGACTATATTTTATTCCAATTCTATTTAAAATCATAGTTTATTCCAATTCTATTTTAAATTGTATTTTATCAAATTTCATTTTAAATTGCTTTTATCAAATTTTAGTAATAATTTGTTTCTGGAACTTTGCACTTTCATATGACCCAAGGGCTAATCAATAAACAATCAATGTCAATCCTCTTTAAATGAATGCTTCCATAGGCCAGGTTAATATTGCCAGGCAAAATACTTGAAAATCTTACTTAAATAAAATGATAAAACTAGTTACCTTGCTGAGGCTGATTTTCAATATTCTATTAAACTGATTGATGCATTGTTTCTTCTTGCATTAGTGAAAAGTTAGTCATAAATGTACCTCCTTTCAAACTAAATTAAATAAAAGAGGAAGGTAGGCTGACATCAGCAAGAAACTCCTTCCATAATTCGTGGAAGTAACAAAAGACAATGACGCTTGCATTTTCTATGAGTATCTTGCTATGCATCTGTTACTATATATGGAAGAAAATTCTATAATCCATACATGGAAATTTTAGAAATGCAGTTCCAACTCAATAACTACCTTCTGCTTTGGTCTGACTTGCTCACTGTTTATCATCAAAAGCCCTCTACTGAATCACAACACCATCTTCAATTAGTCTGTGGAGAGGTCTCTTCAATCACCAGATGGATAGACATTTAAATTAGAGTTGCTGACCTCTGCTGCCCTTTTAATTGCCCTAAAAAACTACCATCTGTGGAATGTGTAGCCTGCATCAGAACAAAACATCACCTGGGTTTTGTGATAGTCTGGGCCTAGATCCTGGCAATGCTGTGGCTACTGTTTTATACAGAAAACTGGATTACCTTGCTAAGTCTCCAGAAATGGTTGCTAGATTTAAATTCTCAAGATGACACAGGTGGCCAATTAATAAACAAGTGTCTGGATAGCAATTGAATTAACTATATTTAATGGTAATAACATTTAATTGCAAATGAAATAGATTCAAGTTGAGGTTCAGCCTTGGACTCATCCACTACTTCTTGGAATTGCGTGCCAGGAGCTATTATTGTCTCAGAAAAAGGTATGGGATAGGCACTCTTGCAACCAGGCTGATTTTCCTGCTTTGGGCAATTGTTACAATAGCACTGTGTAATCCAGTAAACTATGTCGTGAACCTGTCAACTCTCAAAGTAGATCAGGCTAGGAAACCAAGTCTAAGTAGGTCAGTATTACTTTTATTGTAAAGCTATAGTAACAGAATAGTGCAAGTATGAATGTGTGTCCCACTCCTCTTTAGCTGAGGGATGTGTCTGGAACTTTTACTCACGTTCATTCTTGTCTTGAACTCAGGTCCTTTTTATCTGCCATTCATTGTCTCGATAAAGATTCTTCTTCCTGGTCCTCAAGGCCATTCCCCTTTGTTCTTTAGAGAATCATGAAAACTTTTAACTTTCCAGTGCTGCTGAGCTGAGCAGTTGACTGCTCAGTTTCCCAAATATTTGTACTGCAGGCTCTGACATCCAGACCTGGAGCAAGTTTGCGTACTAGTTAAACCATCAGATTAGAAACTAGGAGTCCAGGAGGTTCTAGCTTGATTTATGCACAAAGTCAGCTAGATCTGGGGTCCCCAACCCCTGGGCCATGTATCAGTTCTGGTTTGTGGTCTGTTAGTAGCTGGGCAGCACAGCTGGAGGTGAGTGGCAGGTGAGTGAGCAAAATGGAAACTATCCTCCTCCTGATCCATGGAAAAATTGTCTTCCATGGAACTGATCCCCAATGCCAAAAAACTTGGGGATCACTGAGCTAGATGGCCTTAGGCCTGTCACTTCACTCAGCCACTTCCAAAATGTTGCCAAGAAATCTGTAGGGAAACTTTCCAGGAGTCAAAACTGACTTGAAGGTACTTTCCCCCCTGCTTCTGAGTGCCAAACAGCTGATTGACATGCTGACATCAGAAACCTGAGTCCGCAGCCATGTTAGCCTCATTGTCTTCAGCAGCATCCCTTATTGTCTGTATCTGGGGCAGACTGCTGCAGCACCATACATAACCCAGCAGGAGACAATGGCTGACAAGTTGAATAACCAAGTGGATTTCTCATATTTTGTCATAGGTTCAGGGAACTGATAGGTCCCGTTGGGATGTGTGTATCCTGGTAACTGGGCAGGTATCCTGGATGTTGTTTCCAACAAGGCTGGAACCAACCTAGATGCCTTTATTGTATCCAGATTTTATAAAAAAAACATTCCAGTGTTGTGGCCTGCTAGTGGCCAGTAGACCTGGCAGCAGACTCGAACAGTGAGGAAGGTGGGGGAAAAACATGGGCCAGTCCTGGAGTCTGGGGAAGGCTCTGATGAGTGCTCTGTGTTGGAGGCAGAGATGGAGCCAGGGCTGTCTGACAGTTATCATCTACCTTCGGAGTTGGAGATAAGTGAGGCAGAACAACAGCTGGAGCCTGTTCCTGATGTGAGCATGCGCAGACCTGTCAGGAGAAGGGAACAATTAAGGAACAGGGATCAACTCGGAAGTAAAGGCACAATTGGACTCTGAATGCCCTCCCCCCCCACCAAATAGGGAAGAAATAGGAGCAAAAGGGGAGTGGTGTTTGTAGGAGACACTTTGTTTATTAGTGAGAAGATTTGCCTATCTGAATCCAGGCTTCACAGAGACTCCTTGCCAAGTATTTCATTGTACAGCATTGTGCCTGGAAGCTATCGGCCTGGCAATTATCCAAGGACTGATAAGGTCTGTTGTTGCAATTTGGGACTTTGCTGGGTGTAAATGATAGGAATTCACATTAGCCAAATTAAAAGGGGTTTTTTTTTCGGGACAGGGAGTCTGTTTCGTGATTTGGTGAAGCCTAGATCAGAACACCCAGAATGATTTGTTGATTTATAGCTGGTCAATTGTTTTAGATTGATTTTTTTCAGTTTGTGCACTAGTAAATTTCATTCATTAGCTACATTTGAATTGCTTTATATAGTGTTGATTTTGTATGGTGCTTCATGGTACAATTTTAGTGCTTTTATTTTGCATTGACTTGTATGGAATGATAGTAAGAGTAACAGACTAAAGGAATAATAGAGTTGGAAGGGACTTTGGAGGTCTTCTAGTCCAACCCCCTGCTCAAGCAAGAGACTCTATATACCATTTCAAACAAATGGTTGTCAAATCTGTTCTAAAATCTTCCAGTGATGGAGCATCCAAAATTTCTGAAGGTAAATTGTTTCACAGATTAATTGTGTATTCATACACAGTAATTCAATTGATTAATGGTGTAGCCATCTAATTCATAAACAACATATAATTTTACACACACATAAACACACACACACACACACACACACAAGCAATGAATTGATTGCCATTCCTATTTTAGATACCACGTGGTTTTAAATAAGGTGTTGATTCAGATACAGGATAAGTCTAACAACCCTCTTCCACATAAGAGGTTTGTAGAATTCTAGGCAGAATTCTATATTTTACACTAACCCTCCTATGCTCCAAATTGTGCTTCCAGTCCCAGTTCCAACCCCAATCTCATGCAAAGTTATCATTCTCAACAAAAGTTCAATTCTTTCCATTTTGGAAAACTCACACTAATTTGTGGGCTGTTTGAATTGCTTTGGTCAGTTTCCTGCTAGTTTCTTGGAATGTAAGAGAACTAGATTTTAAATTACTCTTCCTGTACAGTTGTGTATGTGTCATAAAGAACAAGGGACTGACAAGGGAGAGAAACTATACTTTTATTGAGTGGAGATTCTACTTCATTACAAAATCACTGTGTGGACAATATCTTTTACCTTGTAAATGGATAAATGTACCGTACTGGGGGTTTCTTAATTTTTTGTCATGAGTTTTTACGCATTATTTTATTACAGATTAAAAAAAAATATTTTAAGTCATGCATTTTTTTATGAACCAGATCCATACATATTAAATAAAACGCACCTATAAAGTTCAAAGCAACTTAATAGGAACAAATCTCTTATGTGAAACATTAAGTAATGACTAACATAAAACAGAAATCTTTTGAGTGCAATTATATGTTCTAAGTGAATTTCCTTTCATATCTGAACTCAGAGGAGAATTTTTATTATGCCTGATAGTATATTTATTCCAATAGTAGATTATGGTTGCTATTTATGGCAAAAAAATGTAAATCTTAGGGACATTTCTCACTAAGCCTCTTCATGTATTACTCAAACCTGCCCTAAAACATTTCTGCTTAAGGTGTTTTGCATGCAAGTTGTAATGAGAAGAATCTTTTGACATATCATCCCATCTCACTGCATTTTACTGGACTTCCTTTCTCTCCACATCTATTCTCACTACCTGTAGTCCAGTAAAAATTAGCTGTTTTGTGATTTGGTGCTCTGTCATGCTCTACAGCAGGGGTGTCAAACTCAAGGCCCACAGGCTGGATCAGGCCCATGGGTACTTATATCTGGCCCATGGGGCCACCCTGAAAACATGAAGGACTAGTCCAGTGATGGCGAATCTATGGCACATTTTCATGATTGACAAGATCTGCATTCAATTATACTCAGTTTTAATTTTTTTTAAAAAAATATTAAACTCCAAATTTACATTATCCACTAAATCTTCTTTATTGTTGAGGATCAAAATACTGACTAAAATAGAAACATACCATTTCTCAGGTGGCACGCGAGGCATTGCCCTGTCACCTCCAGCACGCTTGTGGGTGCTGGCCAGCTGATTTAGGCCTTCTTTTGAGGTTGTTTTTGGCCCTCTGGAGACTTCAGGGCAGCTCCTGAAGCCTCTGGAGATGAGGGGGAAGGCTGTTTTCACCCTCCCCAGACTCCTAGAAAGCCTCTGGAGCCTGGGGAGGGTGAAAAAAGTGTGCCAAAAGCAGGGGGTCATGCACATAGCATTATGGGTGTGGCACACCCATGCATGACCCCCCTGCTCTCTCCCCGCTTTTGGCCTGTGAGCCTAAAAAGATTAGCCATTACTGAGCTAGGGAGTCAAGAATACTAGCTGTGATGGCACAGTGTTTAGAATGTTCTATTGCAGGCTAATTGTGTTGACTGCCAGCAGTTTGTTTCTCATTGGCTCAAGACGACTCAGCCTTTTATCCTTCCAAGGTGGAAAAAATGAGGACTCAGATTGTTGGGGGCAATAGGCTGACTTTGAAAACTGCCTAGAGAGAGCTGGAAAGCAGTGGACTGGATCACAACTTGGAAGTGCCTGAATGGATTTTGAAAGAAAAAAGGAAAAAATGTACTGTACAAGAATTACTACATGAAGAAAAAGTATAAATTCTATTTAAAAGAACCTTAGAATATAAATATTTCAAAAGAATGATTGATAATGTGCCATTGTCAACTGTTAATGTCGATAAAGATTTTGTCCATGAAGATATCTCCCCAGCCTAGTCTTTTAGGTCTTCCAATGGTATAGTCATTGTCACTATAACTGAGACTATCTACCTTTCTGCTGGTTGCTCTTTTTCCTTCTATCTTTCCCAACATTAGAGCCTTCTTGAGAGAGTTAGATGGTTACATAATGGGCGTAAAGTAAGATAATTTGAGCCTAGCCTTGTGTAACTAGAGTGAGAACTCTGGATCAATTTGTTCTATTATTCTTTTGTTTGTGGTAGTCCACAGTATTTTCAAGAGTAGATGTAATGAAAGAAGATTGATATATATCTGTAGCAGACTAATGTTATAGAGTGCCACACTATTTTGTGTGGTTCTGTTAATGGGAAATATAGGGCCTTGATAAAGTGAATTGAGCCGCTATTGTGGATGAAGATAAATGCGAAGGACAATGACTGCTGCAAAAAAAATATATACATTTAAGAAAAAGGTGTATAGTGGGTAGAGAAAAAAAGGCAGAGAACATGCACAGATTTTGATGAAAATAAAAAAGGTGGAGGATCATCAACAGAATGAATAAAATTGAAAATAAAATAAATAAAATGATTTGAAATGAAACAGTGAGGGAATATACAGATTATGTTTCATTAATTCTTATTTTAAGATAACATGATCATAAGGCCAGTTTCAGTGATCTGCATATTTAATCAGATTAAATTATGAAATTTAACCTCGCCAGGTTAAAAAAGCGGAGACCATGAATTCTAGTTTCAAAGTAACCATGATAGCAAGCTGGGTCACGGTGACTCAACCTGTCACCTCACAGATTTGTTCTTGTGGGGAAAATAGGAGGATATGTGTGTTGGATATGTTTGCCATCTTGCATTATTTGGAAAAATTATAAAGATGGAACACAAATAAAAATATATACATGCAGACAGATCCATGAGGTGTCTTTATGTCTTTAAGTATGCATTTACTGTGAATTTCAATTTATTTATAATATATCTGTAATTGCAATGTATTTTTCATTTGAAATGATATGATACAGAGAATATTATACCTGAGGTGCAAAAATACAGAACAGTAAAATCCTCCAAGGAAAGTTAGAATATAATTCTATTGTAATTCAGATTGCAATTCAGCTTATTCTTTCAAATGATGCAAAAGAGCACTTGGATGAAATATTTTGGCAGAAATGTAGTTTACAGCATGTTTAAGTTTTTCGTTCAGCTTGTTGCAAGAGACTTAACACAATTTCTCTTAGAATTCACTCACATTAAAGGTAACACAATTCTTGTTCTTGTATAGGTGAGATAGACTGTAACAGTATACATGTATTGTAAGGTTATTATAATTCCTTTTTCACTTTTGACATCTATATGGACTGGTCTGGATGGAAGGGACAAGTAAGAGAACTTAAACAGAATAAACTGTAGGTAGCAGTGAAAGAGGAAAAGAGCCACCTAATTTAAAACAGTAAATCAAGTACTTAATTGCAAAACAAACTTTGTTTCTCAGTAAATAAAATTCAAAAGCAGAAATCTTATGGGATGCTTGCGATTAAGATTGAAATATTTTTTTACTTTCCTTGGTCATAGAAATAGCATTCTAGAAGTTATACTGTTAAAACATGCTGTATTTGGATTTAAATTTTGGATCTAAGTATGTTTGTGAAAGAAAGGTAAATAATATACTTTTTCCCATTTATATTTCTAGCAGTTTTACAATTTTTGGACATTTTCTATTTCTTTGCTTTTGGAATGAATTCTGACATTGCAGTCAGTCAAAAATACTGAACTCTATGGAGTTCTGGACTCCTGCAGTTGTTTTCTTGCAAATGTTTTACCACCAGACTAAGTACAGTAACAGCACCAGTGTTTGTGAGCATGAGGTTTGATCCTTGTTGATCTCTAGCAGCTTGCTCTGCTAGCATTAGTGGGAATGTGGTTTCTCCTTGGTAGTTACTACTTTATCTGGTGTTAGTTCCAACTTCTGCAAAGCAGAATGTATTGATTTCTGCAAAGGATAAGTTCTGATCTTTGATAAGATTCCAAACAGGGAGATATTTTTGTTACTGTCAATGTTAAGGCACCAACGGTTGTTTGTATACATTTCAACAAAATGTGTTTAAAACCTGTTGAGTGTACAGAAAAAGTTTGGAATTTATGTTTGTCCCTTTAAAAAAGCTGAATCTTTTCCCGTGGTCAATGAGGACATTGGCCATGCCTACATTCACACACACTCCTTTTCTGGTATGTATGTTTTATGTGAATTTTGTGGTAAGTCAAGGAAGTTGAGATGTTTCTGTTGCTTGTTATTTTTATTGTTTGAAATGTTTGAGGTTTGGTTTTTTCACCCACTCCCTTTTCTATTTGATTTAGCCTTTCCCAGGCTCCAAGTTCTCTCCTCCAGGTTTTGTAAGATTTGCTAATTAAGGTATGTGCCTCTTTGGTATCGGCTTCTTCTGTCTCTTCTCCTTAATTGAAGGTCACAGAGAGGATATTGAAGGGGGCGTGAGGGAGGCACAATGTTGTTTCTACAGAAAATCACTGGGAACAGACATCCTTCACACACCTTTTTGGGTTTTAAAAAAAAATAACTTTTCTATGGGACTGAGTGCTCAATGGAAATAGCATATATGTAGAAAACTTTATGTTACATGGTGTCTACTTATTGTGTTGATAAGGGAGATTTTCATGAAAGATCTGATGGACAAAAAGGACAGAGTGAAAGACCTTCAAAGTGTTTTTAAGAAGAAAAAAACACAAATGGATACAAGTATTTCACAAAGGGTGTCCAGGTGGGAGGAGGATCATCTTCCCTCTCTGAACCCTAATTAAAATGGAAGTGAAGAAGTCTTTTGAACTGAAAGCATGCACTTTTAACCTGGCACAAAATGAAGTTCCAGTTTAGTCAAACAGAATGATTAAATTAAATCTTGCAACCATAATTGTTTTTAAGAACATGGACTGCTGGCTCGTGTTGCCTTACAGCTCTTGATTTAAAATGTTTTTTTTTTAATTTACAGATATTTATTTTTGGCTCCTAAAAGTCAAAAGAATATGGTTTGTGAATTGCAACTCAATAAGTTGCTTAATTGTTCTCTGCTGATAGCTTCTGAGCATGTACAAAATACAGATCATGCTCCATTTCCTTATTGGGAGAAATGGCATACAGAGTACAATGGAAAACATCAGATTATGCAAGAGATAACTGCAATAACGGAGCTTTCAACTTTTTCCAGCATAAAGACAGCTGCTACCCAAATAAAATAAAATATTTTGCAGGGTAGCTTCTACTCTCCCACTTACTGCCAATGGCATTCCAGAATTTGGAGTGATTATCAAATCCTTATCTAAGGCTAACCTGAGAAGAAATCTTTTTGGCAGTTACCATAAAAGCTCATAAAATGGGGTGAAGATAGAAGCTAACCCAATTTGTTTTGGTTTGTTTTGATAAGTTAGAATGATTTT
>JAPKID020001726.1:0-14337 GCA_026931265.2 Tropidonophis doriae
CTACGTCTCTTCCGTCGGGCCCTGAAGACACATTTATTTCGTGCTACCAGCCTGTCATAGTTTTTAATTGATTTTAGTACGGGCTTTTAACGCTAGGCCAATACATTTAATACATTTTAATATATCATTTTAGCTTTTGTACTACCCATTTTTTATTATGGCTGTACACTGCCCTGAGTCCCGAAAGGGAGAAGGGCAGTATATAAATTGAATAAAATTGAAATTGAAATTGAAATTGGAAGGGACCTTGGAGGTTTTCTAGTCCAATCCCCCTGCTTAAGCAGGGGATCTTATATATGATTCTGACTGTCCAATTGCTTTTGAAAGCGCTCCAGTGTTGGAGCACCCACAATTTCTGAAGGCAAGCTGTCCCCCTGTTTAACTGTTCTCACTAATAGGAAATTTCTCCTTACTTCTAGGTTGGATCTCTTTTTGATAAGCTTCCATCCGTTATTTTTGTATTTCTTGCTTTGGAGGATAGGGTGACCCCCCCATGTCTCTGAGACATCCTCAAATATTGGAGAACTGCTATCCTATCACTCCTAGTCTGTCACATACCCAGTTCCTGCAACCATCCATCATAAGTTTTAGCTTCCAGCCCCCTCATCCTCTCTATTGCTTTTCTCTGCACTCTTCCTATGTCTCAATATCTTTTTTTGTATCGTAGTGACCAAAACTGAACCCAGTATTTCAAGTGTGGCCTTACCAAAGCAATGTAAAGTGATACTAACATCTCACATAGCCTTTATATCAAACCCTCTGTTGATGCAGCCTAGGATTGCATTGGTTGTTTTGATAGCTGCAGCATACCGTGACCCATAGTGTCTAATGAATGCACATATTAAATTATGTTATGCGCCAAATACACACACTATCCAGTGGTGGGATCCAGCCAATTCACACCTATTCGGGAGAACCATTTGTTAACTTTCTAAGCAGTTTGGAGAACTGGTTGTTGGAAGAAATCTCCTTTTTTTCCCACTTCACAGGGCTAATCCTGTAAGGAAGGCAGGAAGGAAACATTCTGGTGTTGTTTCTAGCCTAATCTTTATTGCCCTGCTTACAGAAACTGTCTCTCTGGTTAATCCTTATTTCATTGCAACAGCTAAGGCGAAGCGCTCTTCAACGTGAATGACGTTGAGTTGGCCACGCCCACCCAGTCACATGACTACCAAGCCACGCCTACCCAGCTGGTCATTAGGGCAGAGAACCAGTTGTTAATTTATTTGAATCCCACCACTGACTAGTATACTTTGACTTAGCTGAGTGTGTGAATCCTGCACATTTAACTAAGGATATCATGTTAAGGTGGTATAGACCAGAGGTGGATTTCTGCCAGTTTGCCCTGGATCAGGCAAACCAGTAGTGGTGACTGTAGGAGGCTCCACCCACTCACCCACCCAGACGAGCATGAGCAAACCAGTAGTTAAATAAATTGAAACCCACCACTGGCATAGACATTCAATGAGACATTCGCTGCCCTGAGTCCCTTTGTGAGGAGATGGGTGTAGGTTATAAATATGAATAAAGTAAAGTAAAGTAATGTAGGCTTTGTATGAGTGCCTTAACAATTTCAGATTGCATTAAGGTGGGCCAACTGAAGAATAACTATGATTGGTCCCCATTCATGAAAACATAAAATCCGTTTTTTAATTTAATTTATTTTTTTAAAATGGGTCAGTTTGGAACAGTCTGGTCTAGTTTATAATGTCTGAGATGACCTAAATAATACACTGTAATACTACAATAATTATAATTGGTGATCCAATGAACAGAAATCTGTTCCTCATAAATGTTGCAGCCTTGCACTACTAGAATTCAAAAATAATGTTAGTCTCTATTTTAAAAAAAACATTATAGAGAGAAGACGGGCAAAAAAAGTTTAGCATACCTTTCATCCATTCTGATTTCAGCATCAAATTTATATACCCTTTCTGGGTTTTTCTTCTCTATTGTGAATTTATTGTATGATTATCTTGGTTAACAATGCATAGTTTCTTTTAATCTAGTTTTACTTATTCTGCAGTGCAACAAATCAGACAGAAAAAGATGGTTCCCTCTGCTGGTGAAAACTAGTACTACACCTAAGTTTGGACGGTATTCCCCAAACCTCTTAAACGTTGATATGCTGTAAGGACGAGATTTGGATCATCCTCATAGAATATAATTTTGGGAGTCCTGTGCAAGATTTATAACACAAAGCCTAAAACCGAGAAGGCAGGCTGGAAACAGAGTTGTCCTTCCCGTTCAATGGAAAGGATGACAATCCTTACCAACTTTGACAGGTGAGGGCCCCTATCCACCCTAACCCACCCACCCCCGTCCCATCCCCCCCCTAACCCTCCCCTCCCGGACTTCCTTTGTTCCCCAACCTAGTAGTTCCTAACAAACCTGTTACCTTCTTATACCTAAATCTTCTTCCCCTTATTTATTACCCTGTTAATCTGTTCCTAATTATCTAAAAGCTACATGGTATTTGCTAATCTGATACTTGTTTTGTACATAAACAATCCACTTTTCCCATTCCTGCATGTAGTTCTCTTGCTTCTGATCTTTCAAAAATGCTGAGATTTTTGCCATTTCTGCAAACCCTGCCACTTTCTGAATCCACTGGTCAACAGTGGGTAAGACATCTTTTTTCCATTGCTGAGCAACTAACAACCTGGCTGCTGTTAACATATACAAAATCAGTTTCAACTCCCCCAATGTAACATCCTTGACTATACCCAATAAAAACAATTGCGGGGTAAATTGTAATCTTTTCTTCAGAACATTTTGCATAACCCACCAAATTTTTATCCAAAAAGCTTTAACTTTGTTACAAGTCCACCATATATGAAAAAAGTAGCATCTAAACACCCACACCTCCAACATTTTGGCTGAACATTAGTTATTTTGCTGCTTTGAATTTAATTATCCTTCCTCCTCCTGCCTTTTGGATTTAATCATTACTTGCAAGCAGCATGTCCCTGTTTCCCATTCATAGTGTTATTTCTTCTTTCCTTCCACTTTGAGGTGATGTTTACTGCCTGTGAGTTGGGTGTATTTGATGTGTTGCAAGAATCAGAAGAAAAGTTG
Organism: Tropidonophis doriae; assembly: GCA_026931265.2. NCBI lineage: Eukaryota > Metazoa > Chordata > Lepidosauria > Squamata > Natricidae > Tropidonophis > Tropidonophis doriae. The sequence continues at coordinate 3,079 of JAPKID020001726.1, forward strand.
TCATCCAAAGCCATTGCAGAACGTCTGGGGAGCAGCCTCCATGGAACAGAGAGATTGCTGGATGCCTGTGTGGGTTTGAAGCTCCTAGAAGTAGAAGTGAACAAAGAAGGAGGTAAAACAGCTAGGCTGAAGGTGTTCTAGAGAATATATGCAAAGTATCACCATTCAATAATTCAACAGGTTCCAATGTCTGCAGTGGGGATCTTAGATGCCCTATTAAAAACCATTTATCATACTGTGACAATAATATGCAAGAGTAATCCACTGGCTTCCTAGGGTAGTAATCATGGGATATTTATAGGAAAAGAAAGTCATTTATAGAAAGGAGGTAACCTTCAAGAACACAATATCTGCTGGGATAAGGAGTATCCATGTCCTCTAGCTTTCTCCTGAAAAAATGGTTTATGATGGACATGGAGACTCTGGAAAGAGTGCAGAAAAGAGGAACCAAGATGATTAGGGACTGGAGATTAAAACATATGAAGAACAGTTACAGGAACTGGGTATGTCTACTTTAAGGAAAAGAAGGACCAGGGGAGACATGATAGCAGTGTTCCAATATCTCAGGGGTTGCCACAAAGAAGAGGGAGTTGAACTATTCACCAAGGCACCTGAAGGTAGAACAAGAAGCAATTGGTGGAAACTAATCAAGGAGAGAAGTAACTTAGAACTGAGGAGAAATTTCCTGACAGTTAGAACAATTAACCAGTGGAACAGCTTGCCTCCAGAAGTTGTGAATGCCCCAACACTGGAAGTCTTTAAGAAGATGTTTAATAGCCATTTGTCTGAAATGGTATAGGGTTTCCTGCCTAGGCAAGGAGTTGGATTAGGAGACCTCCAAGGTCCCTTCCAACTCTGCTATTGTATTGTATTGGTGCATTTGGCCATTTGCACTTTTCAGTACAGATGGTCCATGTTTAGCAGTTACTTGTTCAACAAGTAATTCACCTTCATTTGTGTTCAGTAACCATTCAGATTTACAATGGTTCTGAACAAATAGAAGCTACAATTGGACCTTGTTCCAAGAGCCATCACAGTTTCCCTGTGGTCACATGATCACGATTTAGACAATTAGTACCCTGACTCATGATTGTGACAATGCAGCAAGCTATGGTCACATTATGCAAAGGCAATTGGTAAGCCAACAGGAAGTTGCAATTGTAAGGTCCTCACTTAGCAATGGCAAATGGGGCTGCTGGTGGAGCTCTATGACAATTCGTTACAGCCAGCTTGCCATGACCAACCTGCCACAGCCAACTCACCATGGCCAACTCACTGCAGGACAAATCACTGTGGGACAAGAGTTACACTGATGTCAAAGAAATGATGGGATAGAATAAAAGAAGAAAGGGTGCAAAAGGAGGAACAGAATGAAATGTGAATGGCAACATTTAAAATAATATCTATTTATTTTAAATAGTTAAATAGAATTGTTAAATTGTCCCGCAACAAGTTGTCTTGCAAAGAGTTGGCTGTGGCGGGTTCGCCTGCTGCAAGTTGGCTGTGGCAAGTTGGCTGTGATAAATTGTCCCATTCCCTCTGGAACTGCCATCACCAAGTTTTTCAATTTACAGCTGCAGTGCTTAACAATGGGTTTTTTTCCCCCAATTAATATAGATAAATGAGGGTTACCAATATGTCACTAATCACTGATTTCTCCCTAGAAAAATGTCTATAAAATTTAAGTGAGATAATATCTAGATTGATTAAAAAGAGAGATGAAATCAAGATTATTTCTCTTAATGTTTAATAAAAGCAAAAATCAGGGTTTCTTAAATATCAAATTACTGATCAGTTTGAAAAAAAATTACTTATCATAAACCAAAGTTAGCTGATATAATCTTCCTGCTGAGAAATATGAAGTCTATTTTGCTTCTTTTTAGAGTTACTTTGGGTCCTGTTCTGTTATGCACCTTGCAGCAGTTTTAGAGATCCATGTGCAATTCATAACTGTCCATAGTTTCCCATTCTAACATATATAATTATACAATCAAAATGCTCAAGCAAGAAACCCTTAATCAGGGCCATCATAAATATAGCCACTTAGTGAGTATATCAATCTGTTTATTTGATCCAAAGCAGACCCTGTAGAAAAAATGCAATAAAAAATCTGTAACAGAATTGTATGATTACATTACTCGTGCTGTTAAAATTATATTTTTGCCTGTGTTATACCAGTTTTCATTATTTTCTTTCTAGCTTTTTATTGCAACACAGAAATCTCTGAACAGTTTCTTACAAAGTCAAGTCCAAAATCTCAGTATCATACCTGCATGTATTATTCCAAAACAATTTATCCTTGCTGGCAGTACTTGACAGAGGCTGTAAGGTGAGATGGACAATATGAAATTTTATGCAGTCAAAACTCCATTAAAAAAACAGATCCTACCCATTTGTATGAATATTTTCTTCAGAAAAATAAAATTGGATAAATATGGTTATTGTTGTTTCCAAAGGAAACAACAGTAACCAGAATATTACACTGTAATATTAATTGTTAACAGAGGACTGTCACCCCAAAGGTGCTTTTTCAAATGGCAATTGAACTTTTTACTTCCCTTTCTTTTCAAATCTCAATAGGCAGGACTGCTATAGAATTATGATAGGCTACTTCTTTCTGTTCAATACTATACATGCAAAGTGAGGGGGGAACCAGCATATTCTTAACAGTTTAGAAGACAAGCTTAATGATGGTGCAAGGAAACCCCAGTTAAGGTCACTGGTCTTCAAAACAGAATTTGCAGAGAAAATATTAATTAAGATAATTGACTATGAGAGTCTGGCATATGTTGTTAATGTAAAAAAAAATAAGATCAAGCTTTTTTAGTTAATGGGAAATTAATGGCTGTACTGACATCAGTGCCTTTGTTTTGTTTTAACAGAAATGAGATAAAGGTTATATTGAAGGATTACAATTTCAATATGGAGAAAGGGGGAAGAGGGAGGGAAGGAGGCTTTATAGGAAAGCAGAGAAAGAAATCTTCCACTATCAACTATACAGATTTTTTTAAGATAAAAAATAAAATCACAATCACTTTTATAAAATATAACAAGAGAATGTTTGCTTTATTTTAGTTTTATATAACATTTTCATTTCTCTTTAAAAAGACACAGAATAGCATGGCTTGAACACTCTTGAGCTACATTGTATGTAGTGTGTGTGTGTGTGTGTGTGTGTGTGTGTATGAAAAGATGGACAATTTCTGAAATACGGTAGACTTGATAATATATTTTTGCACCTGCAAATTTTGTCACCCTAGAGCCAGAGAGAGTAATAGCTTGCAGAAAACAGCACAGATGCAGACTTCAGATTTCATCACTGTAAAGTTCAGTGTCTGGCCACAAATTGTTTATCTAACACTCTTATATATTTGAGCTTTGATGGGTGTAAATGCAATGCACACAATTCATAACTTGAGCTATTTGAAGGCCAAAGGTACATTTATATGATTGTGGGATTTTTTTAAAGTTAAGCTCTTCCTTAAAATATTTTGCTCCTTAGAGTCCCATCTGTGTATGACATGGTCTGCTAGATTTAATGGATCTCGTTCCCATATGTGTTTGTTTGCGATTATACACTTGGGTTTTAATTAACTGTAGGACAGGGAAGTGCATTATGTGCAATAATAGAAGGATTTAAAGAATCCTTGACATGTTTCTTAACAATAGTTCCTTTTACGAGCATAGCAGCAGTTTTAGTTGCTATACATGATTCATATTTAAGCTGTCTGAATTTGATCCAGTGGTGCACAGAATTGTGTCCACACATGCACTGTAGAAAACAATGTGAGCAACTGTTGGAGTAAAATAAAAACTAAGATTGTGCCTATTTTCCCCACAACTCCTGAACAGATGACTGACAGAGGTAGCTCTTACTGTTGAATCCCAGAGAAACATTTTTTCATCTATACCTGCTTCAGTGAGTGATGGGAGAATTCCCTTTGGCTTAATTAAGAATAAACTTGGCAGTTGCCATCATTATTTTTCAGCAGTCATGTGGAAAAGGCACCTGTTTTTTAAAGAGCTTTCTTCTGCCTCAAACAAAAAATTAGCACAACCTATGGTTCTGGGTCTAGGAACCTCACCTTATTTTCGCTTGGGAACAATATTTCCCAGCAATATCTAAATCAGGTTATTCAACCAGTTTGAGATTTCAGAATGAATATATGTTTGCTTCTCTGCCTGAAGGATCAGAGAAAGAAAATATATATCTGTGCCCAAAATGCAACATGCCTCGAGAGAAATATATGAGGGTTTATATGAACAACAGATAAAGCCTTCGCTCAGAAGAAGCAGAGATATTCCATTGCAAGCATATGGTTCGCAATGTAGTTTCCATACTGACATACATCGCTGATTTGTCAAGTGATGTGACCCTGAAAATTTCTATGGGTAATAATGGAAAACCCTCCACAAACCCTTGCATACAACCCATTGTCTTCAAGCAATGGTATGATCTATAATAGCCCTGTTTTTAAAATTCCTGGCACAGCATTCAGCATGAATTTTTTCTGAAGGTCAATAGAACGACATAATTTTAACCGACTCTTGAAAAGCTGCGAGACATCCAAAGATGTTGTTTTCTTCCCCAAGGGAAGGCAAGAACCAATACGAGAGAGCATTTGGCATTTCATCAAAGGCTGTTTTTGAAGCTCTGTACAGGTAAAGCTCCAAACAATAATATTAAAAGGAAAATTGCAGATGACCTGTGATTAAAATGGATTTTAAATCCCCTTGTATTGTTTATTTCTTGTTTACTCAAACAAGAGTATGGAAAATAATGCTATTGTTAAGATCCATTAAAATATCAGATATGCAACAAAACCATCAAATTAGTTTATAGTATGTTTGTACAGTTTTTATAAAGCAAATATCCCCATAGCTGTATTGTCTTTTTAAGAAAAATCCTGCATTCAAGAAGAATCTGGCTCCTTCATTGGTGTTAAAGGTTGGAAGAATCAGTTCATACAAATTCTTCCAACTAAAAAGGGACATGCAGAAGATTCAACAAAGCTATTCAATTGTTAATCTGAGATGTTTCTCCATTGAGTACTGAAGCATAGCCAAGACTTTAATTAGAAGGACGGTATTAAAATAATCAGTTCATGCATATTATAATATTTGCTCTTGTGGATCTGTTCTGTAACGCTAATGCTTTTGTGATCTTTACTCTCTAGATCAGAAGAAGAAATGCTGAAATTCATGTATGGATTGAATGCAATTTGGAGCCTATGTGGCAGAGATGTTATAGCCGCATTTGATCTCTCCCCTTTCACTATGATTTGTGATCTTGGTGGTAAATTCCTTAATAATGTTTCCCTCCTTTACAGGCAATAAAATATTTAGCCTTTTGCTTTTTTGGGGGGAGGAACAGTGTTATCTTTTAGGTACATGATAGGCTTAATAAATGTAGTAAAAAGTGGATGCTGATCCACTTTTTATAGTTTGGTTGTGAGTTGTGAGCAAAGAAATATTCATCATAAATTCAGCCTTTCTTTTACAACTTTCTCCTGTAAAATAGCAAATGAGTATTTAATTATGTTCTGTTTTATGGTACACCATCTTCTCACAAGTAGACACTGTCCACCTTTTACATCATTTATTACATTATCTTAAATTCAAAACAATAAAAACAACTGCAATTCTGTCTCTAAAATATAAAACAAACACAAAGTTCACACATAAAATCTTCATATTGAAATAATACTTCCAGTCATATTTAACTTATTGCTCTTCTGCTGACAGGAGTTGTTGCATGCAGGATAAAAAATAAGTATTTGAGACAAATGTTTGTTCTGTATGGTTGAAAACTTATTTTATTTTCTTTCGAAAGGAGGTGCTGGGGCCTTGGCCCAGGAATGTGTTTCACTATATCCAGATTGTACAGTCACTATTTTTGACCTTCCTAAAGTTATCCAAACAGCCAAGAAGCATTTTGTACCTCTAGACAAACATCGGATCAATTTTTATGAAGGTTGGTATAGTTGTTTTGGAGAAAGAGGAAAGGCATTTCTTACAAAATGCTTTCTTTCTTCTCTATAGAATAAGGTCAGGAGATTTATGAATGCATTGCCTTCTGAATTGTCCTCCTGACAGCCTTGAGTCAGGGATCAGAGCCATAGGTGGAAATGATTGCCTCTTATTCTCTTGAACAAGGACCATGAAGGAAACCTGAGAGAAGCTCATTTCCTCTCTAGATTCAGGAAATGGACACCGAGTCCATTCTCTTTACTTCCAGGGAGAGTACAAAGCATCTCCTTTCTCTGCAGAGAAACAACATGAGGTATTTCCTCAATGGAGTCAGGAGTTAGACGGAGGAAAGAGCCTTTCCCTCAGTCACATAGATTGAATGTGACATTTTATGATGGTGTGGGAATGACTTTGGGAGATGGGAGGAAAACGGTTGCCTAGGCAACGGGGCTTTCTCTTGTCTCTCAAGGTCATTACCACATATCATCACCCATTCGCATTCAAGGTTCCTTGATGCTCTGGAAACTACTTTAAAAAGTGAACCTTTACTTTTTTAGTCTCAATTTCATTTTAATTCAGTAAATGTATTTGAATTCACTGAATGTTCTGAATACATAAATATTTAAAAATTACCATTATTCTTTCTGAACGTTAAAATTTAGATAATGGGCATTCACTTCTAAAGCCAAAGAGAGATCATTCAAACTTGGGAATCACAGAGGTTTTGCTTCAGCTTGACACTTCTTCCATAGAGAAAACTGTTATTTCAGTTAAGCAAGACAGATGTTCCAATTAGTTACGTGTGTGTGTGTGTGTGTATGTATGTGTGTGTGTGTGTATATGTACCAAACTAGTCATAGAATGGATCCCACTTGATAAAAAGCATCCACGAAAGAGACCCTGAACAAGATGGATCGGCAACATCAGCAAGTATTGTTGGCTTAAAGGGCAAAAGAAAGTTCAGGACTGCATGGGTTGGAAACATGCAGAAGAAGCCTTCATCCTGCAAATCAATATTCACTAATGAGTTTTTTTCCCTTCAATTTTTTTAATAGGGGATTTTTTTAAAGATCCTCTTCCAGAAGCTGAACTGTATATTTTAGCAAGGATCCTCCATGACTGGTCAGATGAGAATTGTGTACAACTTCTCACAAAAGTGCAAAAATCTTGCAAAGCTGGTATGTACAGGATAAGAACCTGACTGTGTATTACAGTATACAGGTACACATTGTATTTTTTTATACACATTCGAGTGTGTCAAAAACATTTCTATGAAGCTCTTTCATGTATGGCATATCCCAGTCCTTAAATATCTCCACATGTAGAATAAACTGTTGCAGAAGATTTGTCCCAAACACTTATAAACCTGTAACGAGGGAAGATAATACTAGACATGATTATTTTTTTTTTTATGTTCCAATTAGGTGGTGGTATTTTACTAATTGAAACTCTTCTGAATGAGGATAAACGTGGCCCATTGGAAAGCCAGCTTTATTCGCTAAATATGCTCGTTCACACAGAAGGAAAAGAAAGGTCACCAGCAGAATATAGCAAGCTCCTCTCAGCAAGTGGTTTCAACGAGATCAAAATTAAGAAATCTGGAAAACTCTATGATGCCATTTTAGGAAGAAAATAATGCTTTCCTTTGCCTTATTATCAATGCAAACAAAGTGAGAAAATATACTTGGTCTCAATTGTGAAAACACAATTGGTTTTAATGAAACACAATTGATCTAAATCCCATTATAGAACAGAAATTACAATATTAATAACAGTCTAAAATATTTTTTTTCACTTATTATGGACTTAATGAACAGTGTAAATCAGCATAGAGAGATATTGTTGAGGCTTTTTTTGTTTACTTTTTTCTTTTAAATAGGTTTTGCAAAATAAATTATGCATATTTCAGCTATTTCCTGAAGTTTACTAACAGCATGTAATCTTAGAACTTCCATCATACGATGATGGTGAACGATGGTTATGGAATATTAAGTTTAGTTGGAAAAACTGCACAGAGCCCCTAAGCTACAGCAACAGAACTTCAGAAACAAAAAGTGGAATGCTAAAACCAATGCTAAATGAAATATCTTTCCCCACTTTTAGACTAGCCCAGTTTGAAATAATGGCTTGTGAGATTCATTTTATGTAAGGAGAAACCTGGTAATAAAATGTAAAATTAACAATACTTTGAGTCTGGAGTTTAATCAGAAAAGCATTTGATTAATTCAATATATTTATTGTATATTCAGAACTCCCCAAAACATTCCAGCATGCTTTAGTTTCTTATGGGTATCAATGTCTCACAATATAACACAACTTTACTAGACTAGTGATGTCTATAAATCTATGATATCAATTTTATGGAATACTATTCCCTTTTCAATTGGTTGAAACATTGTAATCAATAATCAGAATTGAGCTGGAAGAGACCTTGGAAGTCTTCTAATCCAACCCTTTGCCTATATTTTAGTTAGGTGGCTGTCCAATCTTTTCTTCAAAATCTCCAGCGATGAAGCACCTACAATTTCTAAAGGCAAGTTGTTCCATTGATTAATTGTCTTGTTAGGAAGATTCTCCTTAATTCCAGGTTGTTTCTCTCTTTGATTAGTTTCCATCCATTGTTTCTTGTCTTGACTTCTGGTTAGTTGGAAAATAAGTTGACCCTCTCTTCTTTGTGGCAGCCCCTCCAATACTGCTGTCATGTCGCCCCTACTTCTTCTTTTGTCTAGAGTGGCCACACTCAATTCTTGCAACCATTCTTCATATGTTTTTGTCTCCAGGCTCTTAATCTCTTAGTTGCTCTTCTTTGCTCTTTTCCCAAAGTCTCAATATCTTTTTTCGTAATGTGATGAACAAAACTGGATGCAATATCCTATGTGTAGTCTTTCTAAGGCTTTATAAAGTGGTACTAATACTCCATGTGATTTTGATTCTATGCCTCTGTTTGTACAAGTAAAGATTACATTAGCTTTTTTGGCTGCTGCTGCATACTGCTGGCTCTTCTTTAAGGGATTGTCCACTAGGACTCCAAGGTCCCATTATTATAGTTTACAGGAGGTAGGTTGTGATCTATTTGTAAAATGCCTTGCTGAAGTCTAAGTATACTATGTGCACAGCATTTCGCTGGTCCAGTAATTTAATTTTCTTTGTCCTGAATTAAGAGGAATAGATTTTTGTCTGCATGTAAACCTGCACATATATGATCATATACAGAGTCATATCAAGAGAGAAATGGCTAGCAGTAAGCTACAAGGAAGAGTGCCTAATCATTGTGGCAGTAGGTTTCATTCTTCTATTAATGAGAGTTTTACAGAACAAATGTTTTCTTGGCCCTTAGATGGTGCTGTTATACTATACAACAACCTTTGATGGCTGCTAGTTCCAGCAATATGCTCCTCTATTAATGTTGTAGAATTCCACAGGTTGAGGTCAAGTTATTCAGATGCAAAGCATGTGGTGGAATCTACCAGCTTCTTGATGTTGCAGTGAAAATACCGGTATTCCATTACTGTAAAATATGTTCTTGTGTGTATGAAATGTCATTACATAAATAATAAAATCATTCTGTTTAAAATGGACAGTTAATTTTTTCAGATTACAATTTTAATCATGTAACCATTTTTCCAGCCATATTTTGCATATTAAATAACTTGGGAAACTTTAATTGATGTGGAGGATTATCTGTAATCTTCTGGATCTACCTGCAACGTGAACATTGCTTATCCTTGCTTTTGTCTGGGATATCATTAAACGTTCTCTCTGTCATCATTAGCAAAATGATAAAGGCTTTTATTCAAAAAAATCTGAACAACTTGAATTATGCTACTTGTCAAACATAAAATCCTACTCATAAATAAGATTTACTGTGGAAATCTTTTTGAAAGACTGCCATGTTTTTAGCTCAGCAGTGACTTTTTTAGATTTGATCATTACATGGGCCTCAAACAATTCCTCCTTCAAGCTTGTTTTAAGTTGAATCCAATTTGGGTTGGTTGCCAGGACCAGAGGTTTAATCTTCCGAACTTTCAGGCTGGTGCTGAAGCCCATCCTCAGGGAACTTTCTCTCTAATTAGAAAGTGTCTTAAGCTGATTCCATAAAGGGCATGTTGGAGTCAGATAGCATTCAAATCAAATGAATGAATGAATGAATAAATAGGTATTGCTTTATAATTCAATTACAGTCATCCACTGAATTCTGATGTGATTATATGATTGGTTCTATATTTTTACTACTTCTCTTGCTGGTTTTGAAGAGAGGAGTACTAATTTTCTTAAATACATATATTGGAAAGGGTTGTGATGTGTTTTTTAAAATGAAACAATTTATTTGTTTATGTCTTAGTTGCAATCATTAAATGCTTACTAAATCTATTTATCCTGAAAGTATTTTTTTCTATACAAGGTAAAATAACTATATTTATTTTAGCATAGCCACAAACATTTTAAAGGGATGTACGAAGAAGGTGCTTATTTTTCTTGAAAAGATAAGAAATGCTCAGTGCTATGAAATCATTGTGGATGGGACTCAGATATTTCTCATCCTTAAGAGTTGATACTTTTCTTGCACTATGAACATGAGAAACTTGGGAAATAGTAAGTTCTGGAAATTTACTTAAAATGATAGTCTGCAATAAAAAGAGATAAGATACTGCAGAATGGTTCAAGAAAATTCTGATCAAGAATAAGATAGATAAAACTCCAAGGGCCAGAAATATGTTAACGCCTCAGATAAATTGGAAACTGCACAGTGTGAATCTAAGATTCGAAATGAAAAGCCTCGGGCATTATTTTTACCTTGCACAGCACACTTTTTCATGCCAGGAGTCACAAATCAAAAGACATTTGGGGACTGTTCAAAATCTGTTCAATGTATTTTCATGCAGTTCTTCAAGAAAGTAAGTCATGCAACTCTATTTCCTCTCAATTTCAACAATTATATGGAGCACTACAACTGATGCATTTTCTGAAAAATGATAAATAAGGTGCCAGTTTGTCTCTCAAAAGAAAGGGTTGCTATTGCCTGAAAAAATATTGTAGTCTTGGGTCTCATGAATGCCAGTAATCTTTTGAATTTATCCTTATTACAACAATTTGGTATAAATCACTGTAACTTGTTAGTATCTAAAGGCAATTCATACAAGGGTCACTGGTTCTCAACCTTCCCAATGCTGTGACCCTTTAATACAGTTCCTCATGTTGTAGTGACCCCACCCCCAACCATAAAATTGGTGTCTCGGTTCCTAAGACCATTGAAAATATGTGTTTTCCGATGGTCTTAGGTGACCCCTG
>JAPKID020001728.1:0-14332 GCA_026931265.2 Tropidonophis doriae
CCAACACAGACGATTTACCACACTGAAGTTTGGAATTATGGGATGGGGGATTAAAGATGATTACATAAATCACCAGAATATATAATATAGAAAATAGTTTGATATTGGCATTGCCTCAATGTGGTGAAAAGATAATATAAAAAATGTTTAAAAACAACAACCCTGGGATATAGCTTTTTTGGAGTGTGTGTGTGTGTGCAGCATATGTATATATATGTGCATATATGTCTCGGTATGTATGTACACACACACACACATATATGTGAAATACCACTCATGCATTATTGCGAAATCTCTAGAACCATAAAGCCTACAAACTTGAAATTTGGCATGTATGTTCCTCTTGGCTTCCAGGTGCTTGCTAAGAAAGGATTTTTCGAAATGACAGTCACATCATTAATATTTCTTACATTATTATTAACATGCTCTGATGCTAAGGAGTTAGACTGAGGGAGAGAAGGAGATAAGATAGGAGAGGCCTCCATGGGGTCAGCCTGAGGGAGAGGATAGGATAGGATAGGATAGGAGAGGCCTCTATGGGGTCAGCCTGAGGGAGAGAAAAGGAGAGGAGAGGCCTCTGTGGCGCAAGCCTGAGGGAAAGAAGGGGATAGGAGAGGATCAGTGGGGTCAGCCTGAGGGAGAGAAGGGGAGAGGAGAGCCGATCATAACTACTCATTAACTTTCAAGCTGTAAGTGTCAATTTATCAAGCACGACACATAGTTTCGCAGCAGAGCACAAGTATCCAGCTAGTATACATATACACACTTTTGAGAGGAGGCATCAGAATTTCATTTTAATGTGTGCCAGTGTTTTCACAGAAAAAGTGACAATAAAGGTATCTTATCTTTTGACTTTGCAATGTTTTGATAGAGCTTGAAAACCTGGGGGGCTTTGTTTGCTACTCCTCATCTATAGCATAGAACTGGATTTTTTAAATTTAAAAATCTGATATTATTATATATTAAAAGATTTTGTGCAACATTTGCACTATTTCAACATAATACTTCACTCTTTCTCCTCAGGCATTGATTACAAAACAACAACAATACTTCTAGATGGCCGGCGAATAAAGTTGCAGCTCTGGTAACTATTTGTTTGCATTATAGTCTCTGTTGTGGAAACTATTTATATGAGAAACAACTGCACTTGGAGTATAAAATCACATGAGTCATGTAAAAACTCACTAGATATCTCTCATCCTAACCAAAATTAAGTATGGGCCACTTCTAGAAACTGATAGGATGCCTAAGGAGGGGTGATAGTATAATAAACATTTATTTAATGGTAAGAGTATTTTGGCCACACTGAACTGTGGTCACAACAGGAGGGCAATTTTATCCTAGCTAAATAATATTATAATTCAGATAAAATTATTTAATAAACTTAATCAGATATCAATTTTATTCGTTCTGAATATTTCCTAAACAAGCAAGTAAGTGGGGCTTTATGCTGAGCATTAGGCAGACCAAGGACAGGATCACCCAGAGTTCTTTCAGATGATTGACTTCAAATGCTAATCATCAATCTTTCACCCAACAGAAAAGCTCAGCATAAATTGAGCTGTCTTCTTTACTGACCTCTATTCTAACCCAACAAGAAGTATTGCAAATGGGGCTCACCTTAATTAATATCCGGTGTATCCAAAATCCGGCCCAGGGGCCAATTGTGGCCTGTTTTCTAATTTCAAGCAGTCCGCAGCCTCTTCTCCCCGCTCTTTCATAACATAGTTCATTTGCATAGTAATAGTTCAAAGAAAGGTAGGCTGAATGGTTGGTCCTACACATTTTCACCTCATCAAATCTGGCCCCCCTTGTAAAAGGTTTGGACACCCCTGATTAATGTAGTCCTATAATATAAGGAAAGTGATGGTGGATTTTCCTGGCTTTGATTCCCATTGCACACAGCATCACAGGAAAAACAACTACCAATCATTCTCTTCAATGTGTAGTGTGGTAGAAAGATGGGTTTAGTCCTCTGATCAATAGGTTGCAGGCATGCATGGGATAAAGCATCTTCTGCACTAGTGACCCGTTCGATGGATTTTCTCTGATGATAGAGTGAAAGGAGTGAATGACAGTGAGTGAGCTGTGTCCTCCACCAGGGCTGCACACAAATATACACAGAATACACTATAATGTATGCACAGATCTATATTCAAGTATCTTGTTTTCAGTTTTGGTAAATTGTTGAATATTAATAATAAATCTAACATGATAAATGAAGATAAAGGCAAATTTGAGAAGTAATTAATATGCATTTGTTAATCGGGCAATATAGTCAGACAACTGTTTATATAGTGCTTCACTCTTAGAATAGAAATGACTATATTTTTAATTATATGCTGTATCATTTTCAGGGACACATCTGGACAAGGCAGATTCTGTACCATATTTCGTTCCTATTCCAGAGGTGCTCAGGTAAGCACACACACTGATCTTTGAATTATATCAGTGAGGCAGACAGAAATGATAAGAATTGCCAGGGGAAGCAAAGTGATATAAATGTATTGTCCTACTTTTTAAAATGTGTACACATTTGTGCTGAATATAGGTAATGTTTTACAGAAAAGTTCATATCTGTTGAACACTAACTTTTATAATGTCATCAAATACCATTACACAAGATTATACGATGCTTATTTAAACTTACCCACATGTCAGACTAATTTTAAATGGATTTCATTCACCCAGGGTGTGATACTGGTATATGATATAACGAATCGCTGGTCATTTGATGGCATTGATCGATGGATAAAGGAGATAGATGAGGTAAGTTATCAAATAACGAATATAAATATTTACCTGAAGAAAAAAAAGTTCTAAATTTACCTAAATTACAGTAATTTTAATGAAAGTAAAATAATTAAAGTAATATGACCTGGTGTAAACTCAATCATTGTAGGTTATAAACAATGATTCATGCCTTTGTTTTGTAAACTTCGGCAGTTGTGTCTTAGTCAACAAAACATGCCTTTAAATTTTTTTTGTATTTGGTTTTATGGATGGACAACTCCCTAAATCACTGTGGGTGGACAAGAATAGAAATTTAGTAAGAAGAAAACTAAGAATGCTTAAGACAGTGCTACAGTTCCTAGAAAGAGTCCTAGGACTGTACAATTAAGCAGAATTTTCTTCTTACTTCTAGAAGTGGTCTGTCTTCAAAGATTCTTCCACACAGTGGCTTGATGGTCAATCACTTTCATCAGCCTTCAGTTCTTCCCCTTTCCTTCAAAGTTTCTGCTGATTTTTGGATTACCCTTCCTTTCATCAGTGTCTCAAAAGCAGTGGTTCAGGACTTCCTTTCAGGGAAGCAAAAAGACAAAAAGATGGCATTCTTGGAGCAGGTGATAATTGGATCTGGATTATAAATACTTCTATTTCTTCAACATTCAGGGAATAGGAAGTGGTAATTCCCTACTGTTCTCTCTTGTGCAGCCCATTTCATTTTTCTACCCTTGATTGTAGTCTGGGCTATGTATTACATTAAGCCATGCTTAATTTTAACATGGTTTGATGAATAAATCACATATTGGCCAGAATCATATTATACATGAAGGTATCAATCACATTTTAAAATCAGACATCCATGTTCATACAATATTTAAGATAACTCCAAATAACAACCTTATAATTTTGCATCTTAGTGAACCGAGTCCACATACTATCGTTAGGCAAAGTCAGAAAATGGAGCTAGCCTGAATAAATGATGTGGTTAGTAATTTTGATGAAGAAAATGGGTATAGATTTTGAAATTAACATTGTTCCATTTCTCTCTCTCAGCACGCTCCTGGTGTACCCAAAATCCTGGTTGGCAACCGCTTGCATCTAGCCTTCAAAAGGCAAGTGTCTACTGAGCAGGCACAGGCTTATGCTGAAAGATTAGGCATGACATTCTTTGAAGTCAGCCCACTCTGTAATTTTAATATCACAGAGTCCTTTACAGAGCTTGCAAGAATAGTGTTAATGAGACACGGAATGGACCGGCTGTGGAGGCCCAACAAGGGTAAGCAACAGAAATGTACTTACTTCTTTCCTGTGTATGCTAGTTATATATTTAGTCAGGATGAAAAAAAAATACAAAAAATATTTTGGTACATACTTGTGATTTAATATCATAACCAGCATCTAGTAAAATGTTTCCTATTTTCAGTTGAATAATCAGAAATTACCATATGCATTCCCCAATTAAGCTTGCTATACAGCAATTCCTGCTGAGTTCATGCCAGTAATTTCCCAGAAACACTACCAGAAGGGACTCCAAATCCCTCACACCTCATCTTAGTCCTTGAAGATAAAAGGCAGACCAAAGGCAAAGCCAACAGGAGCAAGAGCAAACTAGGCTCAGCTTCATTTAAACTTCATCCTTTCCTTCAAAATGAAAAGGCAAGAAGATGTGGAATTACAGAACTCTTAGCCGTTCCACTGCCACCTTCCCTTAATGAGGAAGGATGTGGTATATATAAAAGAAGAAGCAAACCAGTTTTTCAGAAACACAGTTGTATTATTTTTATCATTTTAGCTTTGGGGTTTTTTCTAGGGGACTCTAGTCCAAAAAAAATCTGCAAGGTTATTTGTATCAAGGAAGGCAAGCCATGGGAAGAATTAGGGCAGGATTAGGGTGATACTTCAAGAATAGTGAAATGAATAAAGATAGGGCTGTTAAAACTTATACAAACTAGCTGTGTACTGCCACCGTGTGGCTGTTAAGATCTTTCTAATGTCTAATGTTGCTTGTTTTATGTTTCAGTCCTGAGTCTGCAAGATCTTTGTTGTCGTGCCATAGTTTCCTGCACGCCTGTGCACCTGGTTGACAAACTTCCGCTCCCTGTTGCCTTAAGAAGCCATCTCAAGTCATTTTCTATGGCCAATGGCCTAAATGCTAGAATGATGCATGGTCGTTCTTACTCTCTCACCGCCAGCAACAATAACAAAAGAAACAGCCTGAAAAAAGCCAAAATCATCCGTCCGCTTCAGAGCCCTCCAAAGCCTTGTGTCAGAAATAGTTGTAAAATCTCCTAAGCTATCTTTGGAAAACTTTGCCCAGCATTGTAAACACAAGGACTTAATTCAATAGCCAAATCTATTGTATTGTATGTATTGCTTTGCAGGAACAGGACAAAAGAAAAAAAAATATTTTAGAACATTTGGTTTTAATAATGCTGCTTCCAGATATATGATGCACTCTGTGCAAACAGAGGAATGTGAAACTTTAATGTTGGATTTTATATATATCAATTTTTTGATGTGCATGAAATCTTTGTGTATTTTATAAAGGGAATAATTTATCACAGTACTGAGCTTTTGTGCCACTGAATCTCAAAAGTGACTAATTTTTAATATTACTCAATTACTTCATCTTATTTGCAATTAGAATGAAAGTCAATTGTAGATTCACCTAGTTTTAAACAACAATGTATTGTATACATTGCAAAAGATATAAGTAGTGACATTATTCTAGTATTGTTTCGGTAGATCATCTGATTCTGGTTTTGTACAGTTTATTGAGTGATTCTAAAGCACGACTTTTGAGCTACTAACGTAATATGCACAAGAAATTGTCTCATTCATGTATAAAACATTTGATAAAGTTTTTTGCTATGTTTCAGAATTAAATTGTGGATTATATGCTTATTTTTCTGGTAAATCTACATTTTTGTATTAGATATTCTAGTGATCGTTATATAGTGAAAAAGCCAAAGACATCAAGACATATTTGCTATAGCCTAAGAAATGTAATTTAAAAAGCTGCTTTATCAGGAAAGGACACTATTATTTAAAAATAAAAATAAAACCTGCAAAGTATATGTGTGTTTTTCCAACTGAAATATTTTATCCTCCTTTCCCAGCTTTTGAATGCTTTCTCAAATCTCTATTCCTCTCTGAAGACAGATAATGTTTATTATAATTTGTTTGCAATAAAGGCCAGTTTCCTTCCATTCTCAAGGCAGATAATGTTTATTATTTGTTTGCAATAATGGCCAGTTTCTTTCTATTTTAACGTAAGTGATCACAAAGACTTGAAATAAATAGCCTGAATTATGTCATACAACGAATTTATTCATGTTTTTAAAATAATGGTGTTTTCAATAGGCAACTTATATTGCTATTGGTGAACAAATGCAACTATCATGTTTCCCCTTTATAATAAATTTTATGGTAAGTAAAATAGTGCTAAGAAAATATGACTTACAAATGACTTAGTTACAAATGAAATACAGTACATTTGAATAGCTTTGGGTGGGTTAGAAATTTATGAAAGGAAATGCAATGATCTTAATGCAGATAGGGATTTTTTTTTCTGTTGAATTTTTATTTTATTCTAAATGATTTATTTTTCATGTAGTTTTGCTTCAATTTTCATTTTGATTTCCTTTGGGATCTAATTATTTATAATACTATACCATAGCTGCAGTTGCTATTGTTGCTTAGTTTATAATATCTTTACTGGGGAGAGATTTCTCTAATCCACATGTGGTATATTTCAGTTGTCTGCAATCATTACCACAATGAATACTTACGGTTCATAACATATCGGTAGCAACTAGCATTCTTGTTCTTGTCACAGCAAAATTGCCTCATTATATTAAATATTTTATCAGTTTTGGTTCCTCTCAAATGCTGCTGTGCTGCCGCATTGTAGTAGTGGTGGTAGAGAAAATAACCCATAGAGGAGTGAGTGAAGGGCAAGGATTACCTGAATACAGTTAATCCTTACATTACAATCACTTCTTAGCAGTTCAAAATTATGACTCCATTGAACAGAGCATTTAAGACAAGTGCATGAACTCATGTCTTGCACAATCCTGTAGTCATATGATAGCAATCCAGGTGTTCATTTACCCAGTTTATTATTATGACATGGCAACAAGTCATGGTCAAGTGTTTGCCATTTGCAACTTTCCCTGTCATCTTCCTATAAACAAAATCAAGGGGAAGCTGACAGGAAGGGTTGTAAATCATCCCATAAATCATTTCTGCTTTTCCTCCCAAGGAACCCCACTATGGTGTATAAGATTACAGAGATTTTGTATGTGGTGGCACAGTGGTTAGAATGCAGTATTGCAGGCTGGGTGCTCACTGCCAGGAGTTCCATCCTGAAAATTCTGAAGATTGACTCCACTTTACACCCTTCTGAGGTCTGTAAAATGAAGATCTACATTGTTTGGGGGCATATGCTGACTCTGTAAACTGCTTAGAGATGGCTTTAAAGCACTATGAAGTGGCACATATGTCTTAAGTGCTACTGCTATTTCATAGCACTTGCCCACTGTTTCATACCACATATGCTCACCTGCACTCAGAAGTGCTTGCTAGCTAATCCCAAGAATAAAAATTATAATACCTCTAAAATTTACCCAAACTAGCAAGGTTCACACACTAAGCTAGTAGAATGTCCACCAATAGAAGCCAATGTAGCATTATTGCATTCTACTTACATTATTTATCCTATTTAGCGCTTTCAGCTCTCCCCCCACCCAGGTATCCTTTGAATGCGCTTGGGAAAGAGATCTGGGTGGGTTCAGTAGTACTAACTCCTAGGTTGTTACGTACAACTGATACATTACGGGGATTGGACTAAAAAAAAATTAGGCTAACCCCTTCATAGTTTGTCAACAATTTTCTCACAAGTCCTTGCCGCTTATACAGAATCTAAATAAGCATATTTTAACCCCGCCTCCAATACCTGGGATTTTTTATCTAAGAGTTCCCACCTCCGTTGATCGCCAGTGTCACACAGCAGCCGCATTGAACTGGCGGGGGTCTTACAGCCTACTCCTCACTCTCCAAAGTCCCTGCCTTACCTATTTGGTAAGGAGCGAGGGAACGCAAAACCGATGTAAGGAAAGCGACCGTTGGGCTTACTACGACCTTGAGTTTTCCCAGTATAATTCTAAGTAGCTTTACTCAAAAGTAGGAACCGTGGATCGAGCGGGCTCCCCGTCGCGAAAATGCCAAAGTCCGCCGTCAACACCCGAAACAAGCGAGCGGGGCTCGTTCGAGCATGGATAAGCTCGGCGCTCAGCCGGGTGGGTTTCCTCCATCGATGCACTCTGCAATCAAGGCAGCGGCTGCAAATTGCCCGGAGACTACGGTTCTGTAGGACTGACTGTAGTGATTGGGGGGGAAACTTCTGCTCAAACGGCTTTGGTATTCCTTCTAGCGAGCCAAGGAAAGCGGTTCGATGCGCTCTGCGCTCGGGGTGCTCCTGATCTAGTCCGGAAGGAATCGTGGCGCCGCCGCCGCCGCCGATCCTCGGCTGACGGTGTGAGCGACCCTCTTCCCAGGCCTTTCCCGTCGTCCGGCGCCATGAACCTGCTCCCCGTTAATCCTCACGGTAACGGG
Organism: Tropidonophis doriae; assembly: GCA_026931265.2. Lineage (NCBI taxonomy): Eukaryota > Metazoa > Chordata > Lepidosauria > Squamata > Natricidae > Tropidonophis > Tropidonophis doriae. The sequence goes on from JAPKID020001728.1 coordinate 8,344, forward strand.
TTGCTCTTCGCCGGCTTCAACCAGGACCACGGTAGGGATCTCAGGAGTCGCTGGGCGGGGTGGGGAGGAAAGGGTGGTCGTCTGCTTGCCCGCCTTGCCCTCCCGCTGCCGTTTGCGGGCACGGAAACACGGCCCTGCTTGTTTCCCTTTTCCCTCCCCGGTTCTTGGCTCCAGCCGCTTTTGGGGAAGAGCGTCGGTTGCCAGCCCAATTTCCCAGGAGGACGTTAGCGAGAGGCCGGGAAGCCGAGGGTTGCGCTGGGGACCCGGGCAGAGAATTCATGTAGCTTTTCCTTCTGGTTTCGCTTTGGGTCTTCGGCAGACACGTACTGCGGGAGCCCGGGGGCCTTTTCAGTTGTTGGGCAGATATTTTTGCCATTATTTTGATTGATTGATTGATTGATTGATTGATTGATTGATTGATTGATTGATTGATTGATTGAGGCTGCTAAGGCTCTCTTTTCTGTTTGGGACAGTGGTTGTTGGTGGGGACCGGACGGCACATGGCCTTGATTTAACTACAAAAATAAATGTTCGGTCCACTTTTCTGGACTCGCAAGGCACGCGGGGCTGAAAAGCAACCGATCGGTCTGTGTGTTCGGTGACTGAGAACCGACTTGGGAGGGTTTTACTGGGTAGGAGAGGCCAGTTCCCCATCGGCTAGTTCTAAGTAAAAAGAAAAGTCAGCAGGAAGAAAGCCAGAGGTTAGCGGAACTGTTTGGATTTATGGTAAAGAATCACACCCATCCCACGCCTATGTAATTGGTATTATATAGAAATTCTGTGTAGGTTCTGTGTACTACAATCTGTGTAGTAACTAGGCTTTTAGGAGACAGAAATATTGGCATAGGTAGGGCCTGGGCCTTTGCTGTTTAAGACGTTAGTTAGACAAATATCTTTATTTGTTACCTGTTTGCTGGACTTGCTTAGCCCTCTATTTTTTTCTTTTCCACAGCAGATGGGCAATTTAACTGTTATCCTGTATAAATATTTACCAATCCTGACCTGCAGCTGTTCCTCAATAGAGCCCTAAGTGTCTTCCTCATGGTCAGGTTAAAGTGCTATTTGCTGATTATTATTATTTTTTAAAAGAACATTTTATTAGATTATAAAATCAAATACCAAAATAAAAAAGCAAATAGTGAGAGGGGGGGGGGAGAGAAAAGAAAAGTGAGGAGGGAAGGAAGAAAAAAAGGTGTTGATTTCCAACTTCTTCTGTTGCAGTAAAATAAGGCATTAGCATCGAACCTCAACTTTCACTTTTCCCTAATAATATAAACTAGTCATTTCTATAACAACAAATCAATCTAATCAGTAAAACCCAAAATCAAAGTTTCATTTTTCCCTATCTCAAGTACAAAGTCTTGAAGCAGTCTCCATGTAGCAACAAAAGTTGTTGTTGTTAGTTGCAAAGTCATGTCCGACCCATCGCGACCCATGGACAGCCTTCCTCCAGGCTTTCCTGTCCTCTACCATCCTCTGGAATCCATTTAAGCTCACACCTACTGCTTCAGTGACTCCATCCAGCCACCTCATGCTCTGTTGTCCCATTCTTCTTTTGCCCTCAATCTTTCCCAGCATTAGGCTCTTCTCCAGTGAGTCTTTTCTTCTCATTTGGTGGCCAAAGTATTGGAGTTTCATCTTCAGGAACAAAAGTACTTATATTCTTTTCTTTAATCAAAATGGTTGATTTAACCATTTCTGCTAACTCCATCAGCTGGTGGAGAACTAAATGTCCTTCCATTTTTGTGCATACAGTAGTCTTGTTGCCATCAACATATATAAGATCAAAGTTCCAAAAACATTTTGCAAGACTTTTTCCTTTAATCTATTCATTGATTTTTGAGCCAGTTTAGCTGGCCTTTTGTACCACTTGTGCCACTGTGGCTGATCATTATTCTGCCACATTAACAGAGATAGTGAATGGTGCTTAATTTACAGCATGGAAAGTTAAAAAAAATGATTGATGGATCGCCAGATTTAGTTTCTCCTCCGATATTCACCCACTGATGAAAAATGATCATATCTCACCCTTACGTGAGTTAGGTGAGTTTTAGACATGCTTTGAATGGTAGATTTAGCCACCACTTATCAGATTGTCCAACTAAGAGGCACTAAGGGTGTATCTGGAGTAAAAGCAGGAGAGAGTTCTTCCAGTTTTACTGCACATTTTTCTGAACATTGACATTGCACGTTGTAAAAGAATTTTAAACTCTGTCCTAAAGAGTCTGGCTAGCAGATAACAAACTCGAGGAAATGTGAAGGAAAAGTAGAATAAAGCAGTTGATTGATAAGCAGAAAGCTCCTTCTTGACCAGGACTGCTGGGGAACTAAAGAGAAGCAGAATGACCAAGGAGTTTAATTTATTTTATTTATGTTGCTGCCTACTCTACAAACCATTCAAGGTAGCATAGAGTACAAATTAAAAACACATTGTAACAGTGAAAGAAAAACTCAATAGCCAGCAAGCCCAAATGACAGAAAAGAACCATGAAGAACACAAGTCTTAGGGCTGATTTTGTTTACAGTGAAAATTTCAAAATTTCAATTTTTCAATTTCAATTTTATTAAATTTATAACCCGCTCCCATTTTTCCGAAGGGAAAAATGACAATAACCACTAGGGATGTACAAAATGTTCTCCGTACAAACCATTTCATTCACAGAAGACCTGCTTTCAGGTTGTCCATACCTGAATGAAATACAAAGTTTGGGGTGATTTGGTCTGTATATGAAATCAAACGGTTGTTTTGTCCTGATGTAGACCAAAGCATGACTGTTCTGTTCAGATTAATTTGGGAGGAGCACAGTTGGCTAAAGGAAACAGAGGAAGGAAGACACTAAGAAGATAGGCTGGCAAGGCAGTCTGTTGCAATATCTATATTAGGAGCTACTTCCTTGCAGCTAAAGAACAGTAAAGAACAGAAACACAGTTGTTGCAAAAGCTGAGGAAAAGAAAGAAAAGTCCTGCAAAGATTGGAGGGGGCGTGGGCCTGCGAAGTGTGCTGGAAATCTGTGGCAGGACGAATTAAATGAAGTCAGAAAAATGTGTATGTGTATGTGTGTGTAGAGCTGCTAGAAGGGGTGACATACATCAGCCGTGCCTTATAACCCCTAAAGCCAAAGGCATTCCTCCGCTTTTCCATCATCTGCATATCAAAACAACCAAACTGCTTTGCGTTTTGATTCTGCAGACAATCTGAAAGGATTGGGCTGTACCTCCAGAATCCAATGGTTTCTTTTGGATTGTATATAAAACATACTTCTAATTTTGTATACATCCATAATCACCATAGTTATCTATGCAACAGGCAAAATGAATTAAAGGAGAGAGAATACATAACCATGGTGGTCCTATTTCCTATTGTCAGTTGTACAGCACTGGACTAGAGCTCTTTCAAAAGAGTACAAGATCCATGTTTGAAATGCTCACCAGGTTATGGCTGGAGATCTTGCTTGCCAGCTGCTTTATTATGAAAATTGCAGGTATTAAACCAGTATTTTTGATGCATGCAAAGTACATTTTAGCATGCCATGTTCTTCCTCCATTGTTAAAACAGAGCATTTATACCTATTTTGGCAATCTTTCTTTTTAGGATGCTTTGCATGTGGAATGGAAAATGGATTTAGAGTGTTTAATGCAGATCCACTCAAGGAGAAGGAGAAACAAGGTGAGATGCTTCCTCAGTATCCGTTGCTGCTTTTCTAAATAATCCATTAGCATTATGATCTTGTGCCTGTAAATTTTGAAGAAAATCCCAAACAAATTTATTGTGTTTTGCTCCAAAGTAACTTTGCATAGAATAATAGCCTTAAAATAAAATGTTTGATTGCCAGGGAATTCTAAAACTGGAGGGCAGTGCTCATTAACTATTCATGGCAGTATTGCTTCCTGACTTATAATAGTTATCAATAATGTATAATAAAAAACCCCAAATCTCTGAGCACACTAAGAGAGAGAGGGAGCGCAAACATTTTCTCAGAGGCAACAAAAATGTAGAATACTGCATGTAAGTTTAAATGTAATGTTAAATCTGAAGAGAAACTCCCTTTATATTCTGACATTAGTAAATTCTGCATTGAATGTTTGATTTTACATTATATATATGTTTCCTGGTCTGTCTCTTAGAATTCCTAGAAGGAGGTGTCGGCCATGTTGAAATGTTGTTTCGCTGCAATTATTTAGCTTTGGTTGGTGGAGGGAAAAAGCCAAAGTATCCTCCTAATAAAGGTATGATATTGAATATTAAATAGTAGTTTTACTCTTGGGTTCAGTCTCAAAACTGCCACAATGCTCTGCCTGAATTGTATACCTCTACTGGGTAGTTACAGTTTAAACAAATGTGAGGGCAGTTCTAACCTTTTCAGAAGGGGACAATGAAACCAGTTATTTGTTAGAGCAGATCCTGGTCTATTGTGCTTTTATTTACGACTGTTTTGATTTTTGTTTACAAATAAATAATAAACATTGCATTTCTTAATAGGAGTACAGTAAAAAGGCGCAATCTGGTTAGAGAAATGGATTGGACACAAGAGAAAAAGGTTTAAGAATAGGATCTGTAAAACTGAATGTAGGAATAGCTCGAAGAAATTTAGGGTATCAAGGCTGGGGAATTTTGAGTTGTGTAACAGTTGTTATATGTGATAGAAGTTGCAATTTGTTTCCATTCTGGTTGGATCTCACAAAAGCTGGAGTCCAACAACATTTTTGAGAGATATCCCAGACTTAAAAATACATCTGTCCAAATTTGAAATATGCATCTTTTGCTTTATCTATATAATGAGGTAATCTGGGATATAACTTCCTACTGGAGCTAGTCTGTCAGTGCTGAAGATGCTTGTTTTACAATTAATAAGATACTTCCTTCTCTGCAGTAATGATCTGGGATGACTTGAAAAAGAAGACAGTTATTGAAATAGAATTTTCCACAGAAGTCAAAGCTGTTAAACTGCGAAGGGACAGGTAAGTGCTCAATTTGTAGAACAGAAGGTTCCTTTTATTTATCTTTGTTTTGATTTGTTCCATTAGTTAGATATTTTTAAGGAAGGAAAAGGCTGTGAGCGTTCATTATTTATTAACACACTGAACTGTTTTGAATATGATGGAACAAAGGAGGGGATACTGTACTGATCTGCTTCAGCAAACACAAATCATTCTCCACCTTACAGAACCTCTCTGGCAGAAAGTTCCAGGAGCTCCTGCTTTATGACTACTTCTGATACACTTTTAAATAATTGTGGAAGCTTTGCTCTAGTAGCCTAAAACAAAAGGAGGAAAATTGTTGGTTTAGGGTTGGCATAATGCTTTCTAGTACAATCTGAGTACTCTTATCTATGTCAGTGCTTTTTCTCTTTCAGAATTGTCGTAGTTTTGGACTCTATGATTAAAGTTTTCACATTCACACACAATCCTCACCAGTTACATGTCTTTGAAACTTGCTACAACCCTAAAGGTACGTGGTCTCCATTCCATTCCATTACAGAGAAGACATATTGGTTCTTATTTTTGTTGGCATTATGCTTGTGGAGATCAATTGATATTGCTTATTTGGCATCTAGTCACTGTTCCTAAGACAACTTGGCATTTTTTAATTGGAAAGCAAATGCTCTGTTACTTAGCACAGTAAGGTATGTTATACCCATTGCGTGGGGTGGTAGGCTTCGCACCATTTCTTTTTATCTTGGGGTTTGAAATGAATCTTTTGGGAAGGTTCCACTATCATATGGCACTAAATGTAATTCTGAGGTTTTATTACTGCCAGGACCCAAGAACCAGCAAAGATATATGGAATTACTTTTAAGCAGCTTCCTTTATTGCTCCTCTCCTATAGAGAGAAATCTTACCAAACTAAAGTAACTGTTTGCATGGCTATAGGTCAGAGGTGGGTTTCTGCAGGTTCGCACCTACTCGCGAGAGCCGGATGGTGAAATTTAGAGAACCAGTAAGAACTGGTTCCACCGGCATACGTGGAAGTAAGTCTGGCCCGCTGCTG